>JXPE01019312.1:0-16219 GCA_001015215.1 Holcocephala fusca
AAAAAAGAATATAATAAAATAAATAAAATTTTTACACGAGTGTCTTGCAAATTATTTTGCTAATTAAATGCAAAATTCGCTTCACATATAAACCAATCGGACAAAAAGACTTTTTACTTGGATTAGCCAATGTCCAAAGAAAAACAAAACCTTAAGATGAGAATATTTTCGTTTTGCCATCAAGTGAAAAAGTTTTTTTTATAGACAGACAAATAGAATTTTGTTCAGTGGTTTTATAAAAACAATAGACGATTAAATTCAAGATAGCAATCGAAATCGTTAGAAACCATAAGGATGTTTAAGTAAAGCTCCATTTTGAGTAGACACAGGTCTGCTTCTTTTTACAAATTCAATTCAAAGTACCACTGTAAAGGAAGGAACCCATTACACTTTATATTCAATGAAAACAAAATTCAACGCCATTATATTGTTGCCTTTTGATCTCTAAATAAAATTATTCGACGAACTGTGATGGGGTCCGTTCTCAAAGACAGTTTCAAACTAAGTTTCGAATCAGAAAATGCTAACCACTTGGAATAAGTCGAATTTTTTTCTTTTAAGTCCATGTCAATTTTTGCTGCTCAAGTTTGAGTTGAGTATGTTTGCCAACTTTAGTGGATCTATTCCTCGTCCTATGACATTACGACTTTTTATATTAATTTTTTTCCTTCTGCAAAAATACAAAAGTAAGGACATTCTTGTGGTTTTATGTTTAAAAGCTTTTTGTCAACTTCGTCGTCGCTATTATAAAGAGGAAAATATTGTTTGACTTGACTCTGTTGGTGTTTGAAAATTATCGTGAGCCAGGAAGGTCACAAAGATAGAAGGCAATATTCTGGCTATTATGTCATTTAAAAAATAGACAGACAGACACAGTGCAATACTCGTATATTGCGAAATTTCTTTTGATCGGTATAATAGACTTTTCTGTTTGAAAAAAAAAAAAATGGTACATTTTGTGCGAAAATTCAAATAGATGTTATAATTAAAACTAAAAAATTCATGGATTATAGTGAAAGCTGCATTGCTTGAAGAGATTCTCCAACCAAAATAGCATTGTTCTCTCAAAAAATATGCAACTTTATGGTCTTATTCGCCTTTACTAACATATTCCTACTTTATTGTATATGAGAGAATATTCTTTTCCGAATGTTTAAGAAAAAGTCAATTTCTAAAAATTGCCAGAGTTTGTTTAAGTTTTTCACAATTAAATCTGGGCAAATTAATATTCTGAACTCGAACACACAAAATACTCTTACACGGATTAATTCATATAATATNAGGTCGATTACCGAAATTTATCCCGAATTTAATATTNTGCCCGATTACCGAAATTTATCCCGAATTTAATATTTTTTTAAAAATGGATCGAATAATAATTTTATAATACCGAGAGCATGTTTTTGAATTTAACTTCTGTTCCTTAAACGTTGTAATTTTAAAATAAAACATCAATTCAATTTGATTTCTTCACAAATATTCAATTCCAATAAGCTTTTTGGGAAACATTGAAACATTTAAGAATTTCTCACAAAACATCAAACTCAAACTTTATTAGCTTGGCTAATAAAAAAAAACTGATTATTGGTAAATTTTAATCTCAAAACAATTTACTTTAATTATTGCTTACATTCTTACCAACAATTCCTGCTATTTTTTTTACAATAACTATAGAAAAAATATTTTGATGTGATTAAAACCATGGGGAATTTCGAAGTACTGAATTGTACAGATTTAATTCAAAAAGTTACATTTAAAAGGAAGTATTATTAATTTTGGCATAATTCACCAACGAACACAATTCTAGACCAACTAGCACTAAATCCATTTTAAATTATTTCCTGAATTTATTTTTGCTAATTCAAAAACCCNTTACCAATAATTCCTGCTATTTTTTTTACAATAACTATAGAAAAAAAATTTTGATGTGATTAAAGCCATGGGGAATTTCGAAGTACTGAATTGTACAGATTTAATTCAAAAAGTTACATTTAAAAGGAAGTATTATTAATTTTGGCATAATTCACCAACGAACACAATTCTAGACCAACTAGCACTAAATCCATTTTAAATTATTTCCTGAATTTATTTTTGCTAATTCAAAAACCCGAAATCTTCTTACATTTAATTATAATTTGAACAGAAATATCCAAGAAAAAAAGCCCTCAGCTTGAGAGAAACCTATTGAATTTCTAATAAGGCAGCAGCCATACAATAACTGAGGTCCTTATTAATTAAAGGTCTGTTTTAACTCTTTTCTATTATAAAATATTTAATAGCCAAGAATCCACAGAGACATTATAACTTTTTGTTCTTTTCGACACCTTAAATATTTCCGGTTCTTTTTTTCTCAGAATCATTAATATTCGACCATTTCGTACCCAACTTCAGCTTTTTAGAACAAATCTTTAGATCTTGAAACAAAGATAAAAAAAAAATGGAAGAAAAATGTGACAAAGAAAAATCTCATCCTTGAAAGGACTCATCCGTCACTTTCCTATCGTCCATCATTACAAAACTGACGAAAGCTCAACGAAAAAGGGCTGTCGAGAAAAAACCTTTTTTTCTAGATGAATAAAAATAAGAAACCTGTGACAAGAGATTGAGATAAATGGAGAGACATTCTACAACTTAAATATTACCACTTTCAGTTACAAAAAAGTATTACACAAAATGCTTTTAGAATTTTAGGTTGAAGGAGATTTAATCTCAGATCAAACTGAGGCTTAGTTTATTGTTTTTGAAGTCAAGTGATAAAAAAATTTCATTCTTTTTAAAAATAAAATTGTAAAACGTAATCAAGGAATTCGAAGACGTTGAGAATCATTTTTTAACAAATTTGATAGCATAAACATTTTCCCAAAAAGTTCAATTCAATATGGATTGAAAGAATAATGTCTTGATAAATTTTCATTTTATTTACGAGCTATTAGCGCTATCTATTGCAAAGCTAACTACTTATCAATCCACCCTCGTAGTAGCTTTGTTTTGATTTTCTGCATTTAAAATTTATTGAATGTATGAAATTAAATCTCCAAAAAACTAAATTTTCCTGGAAGAAAATATCTCCAGATTCATAGTGTCATAAAAATAAAGTTTTTACTTAAAATTTTTGTCTTTAAAATATTAAAATTCGCTCAAATGATAACTTCCTATCTTATCACAATGACTGCAATTCTATTCATCCAAAAACTTGTCATTTTTATTCAATTGAAGAACAGATAGAAAACAGCGTCTCAATAAAAAGCAACTCTTTAAGTTTGTCTATTAATTTTCATTTTATTTTGAGATAGCATTAGAAATTGTTTCCATTAAGAGCAGCACTGATTTTATTTTAGAAGTAATTCCTAAAAAATAGCGTTCTCGAATAGCAAGCACTCTTGCTAGCCTTTATTAAAATTGAATTTATATTTTCATAAGAATAAAACTCTATTTATTAGTCAATAACACTACTACCTCTGATCTCTGTATAGGTTTATATAATTTCTCAGGTGAAAATCTCTTGGTTCATCTGCTAATAGAAAAAATAAACTCTTACCTGATTCTAATCTGTTTCTCAGGCACTTTCAATGATTTTTATTTGATAAAGCACCGTCGTCTGTAGATCGATTTATACGGGGGGTTCGAATAAATTTTAAAATTCAGGAAACAGCTCTGGAATAGGGTCGTTGCTTAAGTTATGCTAAATAGGGTAAGATGGTTCTTCTAGTCCTTATCGAGTTTTGCGCCTGTACATCCCAAATTGAATTGGCCTTCCGACAAATTCACATTTTTCGATTTCCTACGATTATCTAATGATTGCGACGAGTCTTGCCTTTTTTACGTTGAATAGAACTCAATAAGATGTAGATATTTCTATTTTTATTATTTCTTTTCTTAACATAATTGACAAAACATTGCCTTTTTGTGGAGCTTAAAATATCTCCTCTTTCTTTCTTACTTTCTTTACATAACTTACTCCAGATAAAATCGCGGCTAATGTTAAATCGAACATCAATTTTCTGTAGGTTGAAAAGAAACAAGGAAGAGCAAATATTAAGGCGGTTGAATAAGTGCTCAACAAAGTAATCAAAAGCGTTTCAAGGTAAAAAAAAAATTTATTCCTTTCCCTCTTTCAAAACAGTTTACTACAGGTACAACAGCGCCTTATCAAAAACGATTTAAGAAAGGAATAAGAAGATAAGTAATTTACTTTGCGAACATTGTTAACTCTAGAAAAACGCCCAAGTCTTTTAAATTTTATCAAAATCTCTTTATAAGAAACGAAAGGACATCATTTACAAAACTGTCGGAGAAAAAAAACTCTAAAATTTTACTGCAAGCTCACACGTTTTTAGAAATTTCAATCACTCAAAATATGCAATTTGGCTTTTGTAAAAATTTGAATCTGATCACCAGAAAAGTTCTTGTTTTCAGCTCTATAAAATCAAAGAGACTAGCTGATAAAAAGTTAAAACTTCCCATGCAATTTTCTTACAATGGATTAAAACTTTGTCATAGATAACGAATGTTCCTCTTCCACCAGATTTTCATATATTTGGAATACATGGGAAATATTCAAACTGCAAGCTTTTTAACTTTATTTCGAGGACAATTAAATTTATTTCGAATCAACTCCAGACATCCTCTGCAGTTATTACTTAAAGCAAATTAATTAAAACATCTTACGATAGCAATTGTGTTTGCCATTTGATTTTGGCTCTAAACATTTTAACTCTATTGAAATTCACCCAAAACTTGGAATGATTCTCAACTGAGAGAAAATACTTTTTTCTTATAAACTCTAAAGGTGGTTTTGTCATTAATTTTGCACCTGAAGGTGGTTTTTTTATTCATTACCTACAATAACAGGATATAACTTATAGTTCCATTTCCGCTAGAAAACTCTATAAATGCGGTAATGAAAGGGCACAAATGATTTGAAAAGTTTTCTGCACAAGTATTACATTTTTTTTATTTANGGTTTTTTTATTCATTACCTACAATAACAGGATATAACTTATAGTTCCATTTCCGCTAGAAAACTCTATAAATGCGGTAATGAAAGGGCACAAATGATTTGAAAAGTTTTCTGCACAAGGGTTACATTTTTTTTTATTTAGAATTAACCACAAGAACTAATTTTGACTCTGACCATTGAAAGAAATCGTTTGGTATATAATTTCCTTGGCTGTTTTAAACTTAATAACACAGAATTCATGATTAAATGCTACCCGAACATATCCTCAGCAAAGCAATTCGCTGTGCCGACAGTATAAGTGAATTAAGCACGAAATTGTTCATAGCCTCATGAAACGATACCATCAGGATACTCTCAACTAAGTCCTCGATATCCGAGTATAGTAAACGGATGGATTTGCATGCGAAACATATAACTCAAGAACGATAGCATCACGAGTCTGCAATTTTTTAATAAGACCCTCAAAGTGTAGCAAATTATTCGTGTGCGCTGACCATTAAATGGTAAACACAGTGAGTCCAGCCCGATGCTCTAGCTCTTGGTCTTGCATACGTTCCTAAAATATTCTAGCTGTTGTACAACCAACAGTTTCGTTAGAAGAACAATAACAACTCTCGACATGTAAACAAACTGCACCTTGCAAGTTCAAAACGTCGTCATCATTTCGACCTAGAGAAGCCATTCCAAAATCTAAGCTCCTACATGCATTCACCTACATATGCTATACTACCGACATCATAACTAATGTATGTAAACACGTTTGAGCAATTACGTTTTCAATTTGTGGACTACCTAGCATGTTTGGCCGCTACATACTTTCTGTCCAAATAGCAATAGAACACCTCAACTCAATCTGGGTAATTTCATAAAGCAGTTCAATAATTCCGCTTGACTTTTCACCAATTCATCTCTGCTTACCACAAAATAAGATATTACTTTTATTTCGAAAATTGCTAATATGCAGATTTGTTAATGAACCATTCTTAACTACCACCCTTGATTTTGCTAAGAAAATGAGGAAAACTAATTTTTCAGAAACTCGTCTCGATGGAAATAAGGTTAGCCCAATTAAATTTTTAATAGATTTTAATAATCGCAGTAGCATAGCATTTAAAATATCGCCAGCTAAAAGTGATTTCGGCCATAATATTCTTATATTATGAAAATTTTATAATATGACTAAATTCCTGGATAATTTCAACTCAAAAAATTATTAAGCTCAGATTTTACGCTTTCGTTCTGTTTTTTGTCTTACATCAAAATTAGCTTATCATTAAGTGATGTATCCAGTGACTCTTTCCTGATTCAAAAAAACATGGTCAGATTTGTCTAGGCCAAATAAATGAACAAAACTCAAGGAAAATTGACCATAAAATATTCTTAGTCTCAACCCGCCCTAAGAAGGAAAACAGCTTTTACATAGCATACATCCATAATTGGCACTTGAANCTTTACATAGCATACATCCATAATCGGCACTTGAGCTCTAACATTAGAGGTTGGATCAACGTCATGTCATGAGAAGTTTTATCGCTCATAAATTCATTATAAGANATAAATGAACAAAACTCAAGGAAAATTGACCATAAAATATTCTTAGTCTCAACCCGCCCTAAGAAGGAAAACAGCTTTTACATAGCATACATCCATAATTGGCACTTGAACTCTAACATTAGAGGTTGGATCAACGTCATGTCATGAGAAGTTATATCGCTCATAAATTCATTATAAGATTGCAGGTTGTAGTCACACCCACCGGTTACTCCAATAAATTTGCTATCAACTCAATTATGAGTATATCAATGAATGAATAGGGTATTCAATTTAATGGCAGATTTGTTTAGATCCTCTGTGAGATTTTAGACTCTCTTAAGCAATCGCTGCTAATTTTAGTTTTGAGTTAGGATAATTATTTGTTGGAATGCATTAAAGAAATAAAATTAGAGACATATGCTTGAATATATTTTCATCTTTAATTCTCATCCTCCATTTATCCTAATTTTTCAACATATTCAAATGAAATAAATTCCGTTGATAGACTCTATTTTTGTCCCTTAGGTGTTTTCTGAATGTATTTTTTGTACAAATATTAGACTTAATGCTTTAATTTTATCTAACCACATTGTGTTGTTCAATTAAAGTATATTTCATACTCTAACCGAGAATTTTAGGTACTCTTATAGAAGCACACATGTTCGCATTAATACTGTAAACATCATCAAAACTCTTTGGTTACAACAATTATGCCCTGGGCCTTCTGATGTTAAATTAAGAAAGAACGAAGAAGCCAACCTTTATAGAGCATAAACATGCCTAACAGAAAAAGGATTGCTCATTCTTAGGTTAAGAATAACTTCAAATAAGGTCCTTTAAAATTTCGAAGATGAAAGACATGCCAAAGCTTCTAATGTAATATCAAAGACAAGAATTGCTTAATGTTGTCAAAATATTTAAAAACATCTTCAGATGCAGATAAAAGGTTTAATCAATCATTTTCTGTTGCTAAGAATTTGCGTTTGAGTAGAAGTAAGACATCTACATTACATTACAGAAAAAAAAAACTCTATAGGCTACTATTTCTGAAAGAACTCCAAATTTAGATGCTCCATTTAATTTATACCTGCACTTAAGAGCACATCTCTCGTAAGTTTTCTCACCATTCTGTCGTTGGGCTGCAGTTTTCAAACAAACCAATTTATAGTATGCTTTGGTCCAGTCTTTCACCACTGTCATGAATTTAAATGAAAGGAAGTGCTTGAAGTATTCAATCTGGGAATAAGTGCTATGGGTGGCATCACATTTTTCATGACAATGAAGTCGCGCATAGCTTTAATGAATTTCACTGTCGCACATCTCCCTTTACACACTTTTTCGAAAAATCCCTCTGAGAATAGCAGGACACAGACGACGACGATTTAATCTCATTAAAAATTTAAATAGCGATTTACGACTTCAATTCCTAGAATCCTTTGTTCCCAACACGAATAAGCGAACACCAAAGCAGTCACATTTCCACAGAATATGTACATTGTGATTTTATTACTTTCATAATACTCCCAGTGAGAAATATGGCAAATTAATTATAATTCATTTGCTTAATTGCACCTATAATTATAGTATATGCAGTTAATAATCATTCATCTACACCAGAACTGCCATTGTCAAGGCAAAAGGTTGTAGTCTATTAAATTTACAAGACGGAACAAGATACTAATCCCTCTAAAGTTAGTTAATTAAATTAAATATAATACCCATTAGCTCATTTCAAGTGGTGATGCAGTGAAAGTGTTATCTTAAAGAAATTCGTTTGGGGAGACAGAGAGAAAATAATTGAAAATGGTTACTTTAAGTAATAAGCTCAAAAGACGCTCCACCTTCAACAATTTTTCCGAGTCTATTTTAATGTCTTCAATGATTCTTAGATTATTCAACTTTAAAATTTATATTAAAATTTGATTATGCACAAAATCCCATCTTAAATTGTTATGGTAATCGAAGTAATCACCCATAAGAGCCGATTAACCAATTAAACGTACCTCATTATTTCCGCCAGTCAGTATTGCTGCCTAAATTACCCAATTAATCAAGTTCAGAGGGAAATTCTTTTTAAAAACATGGGGTTTGATTTTTTATTTCCACCAACTGTGTACCAATCTGCATCAATTCATTATTCTAGTGGCCAATAACATCCTCCTCACATTTCGAACTTATTACTGACTCCTGCTACTACCTCGAAGTTGTTCCTAATTTTATATTGACAACATCACAGTATCGCAGAATCATTCAGACCCAAATGAACTTTCGTGTATCAGTTCATATTGTAACAAGCACTGAAATCTTATTACGAAGATATATTGTATATGACTTTACCATTTTGTAATTAAAAGGGTCGAATAATTGAAAAATTATTTTTAATAAGCCTATTTGAAAAGATTGCGAAAACCACTATATGGTTCAGAAAAATTTTTAAAGAAATTACAATTATTTATATCCTGGTAGTGCAATTTTGTGTTGTACTTGTAATTCGAAAGGGTCAGATTGAACAGAAAGATTAATTTTTTTCAATTCATCAGGGAAAACCCCAAAATATATTCGAAATATTACAAGATCCACGGTCTGAAAAGGCATATTCCAACTTTTCTAATTTGTCATAACTCGACGACCAACAACTTACTTCTTATAAAGAGTGAATAAATGACACGAAGATTTTCGAAGCCCTTCGAAAGCCCCTTGCTCAAAATACTGTCCTTTTGTTTTATGATTAATAAGCTTCCAAGCGATATTTCAATTGGCTCTTTCTTCCGGATTAATTAAATTTTTCAAATTATTAAAAGGATTTATGATGTTGCCATTTGCATTCAGTAAGTTTGTTGGCAAAGCTTGTTCATTCTTTCACGTTTCCAAAAGTTCTAGTTTTTTTTTTCAAAAAGTCTTATAATCACGAGTACTAGTATATTTTTCTGTTCAATTTCTTTAGTTCTACTATTTCTTTAGTTCAAGTATCATAAAGAATAAATTTGTGATAGTATTGGTAGTAAACCTATTCTACTGAATTATTATATCAAATTAACAGCGATTTTAATAGAAACATCTAAGACCCATCATATTATTACATCAATCCGAAAGAGCTGGTTTTCTAAGTATCTTAGCACTTATTTACATGGGCTTCTAATTACCTATAGGTTGTAAAACCATTAAATGAAAATACCTATTTACGTTGTTAAATTTCTGTGGTGTGAAGTTATATAACTTTAATTAAAGGAGTTTATCTTTTGACTATAAACGAGATAAACCAAAACAAACAAAATTCACTATGAATTAAAGAGCAGAAGCCAGCAGTTATTTTGTTAGCTAGAATAGAGGACACAAAGTTTTAGATAATACTTTCCCGGAAGGGTTAAAATTCGCCACAACTTACACCAGGTACGAAACTTTAATAAAAATTAATATTCCGGGGAGTCTCTTCTTATTGTTTTTACTCTAATGGAGCAATTACCAGTGCACGCTACAATAATTTGGTGCAGCGATAGTACTGGTGTCGGTGCCGTAATAATTAAAATGATTCCGGACAGAATATATGACAGCAAGTGGCTGCGGTTATGTTTTTGCAGTGCAATGTTAACACTCTGCATCTCGCTATGTTGTAACTTGTAACTGCGCCCCGAATAAATTTAAAGGTCACATGAAAGTTTTTCATCTCCCTAAGCTTACTAGTCCTGCTGCTATCAAATTGAATTACTTCCCCAAAATAGTACCAACGTCACACATGAGTTAGGCTAGGTTTGAATATGACAGAACCTTTTTACAGCAAGTCCTTAAATCTCTGAAAGTTTTTGCTGGAATCATTTATACTCGAAAATGAAAGCCGATTTTCATTTAAGATGGAATTGCAACAATTCGACTATTCAACTAGTCTATTCGGGGATGTTAGCCAAAATTTCTTTGATGTAGAATTGAAACAAGGCGAAAATCTATGTAATATGAGAAGTTCGGAAAATACATGAAAAACAGTAACTACTCGTACCTCAGCGTAATTAAAACCATGATATTCGAGAAATAGAGAAAATTAGAAATCTAACATTTTAATGCAAGACATCTTGAAACCATGTCATGTTCGTTTTTAATTACATCAGGGAAATATTTTACCAAATGCAAATTCAAATGCTCAAAAATTTTAATGTTATCCTCTAAACTATTTGAATAACCTCCTCCTGTGGGTGGTGACTGATTGTGCGATTAGTTGAATACCTTAAAGAACAGGCCCAGAATATATACAAGAAATTTTCAAAACTTCAAGGAGTACCACAATTCAATTAAATCAATCTTCAACTCTTTTGTTTGACTTAAAATATTTTTTAGACACAAATTTATAATCTTCCTTCAATTGAAATTTAAGATGTCAATCAAAATCAGATATTTTGCTTACTACTAAGGCAATCCAAAATCAATACACCAACTCCATAATATCTTAGCTAAGGTTCTCCCTAATGGCTTAAATAATTTTTTTTACTTTATTTTCACTGGAGTAACATTTAATATCTTCTAGCATGTTTCAAAATAGAAACTATTTATTCAGCTGTAGAGCTTATCATCGGTTTATAAATAAGCACGTTATCAATAAATTTCTGATTTAAAACGAACAAAAAAAAAATAACACTTAATAAAAATATCTTCTGAAATAAATTTTAATTGCTTTACAAACTGGAAATATAAAACTGCAAATTATTGAAAATATCTCTCCTAATATGTTATTTCTTTCAACAAATACAAATAGAGTGAAAATGAAGGCAGTTAGAATTCTAGAGATGTTTCTTTCAAACCATTTATCTTATAAATTGATATATTTTCAAAATTTTCTACACCTATGATTTTCTACACACTGTTTGCCTCCTCCTCCTCCATGGTTCAATCTAGTTCAAGAAAAATGGAGCACAGCACAATTCAAGAGTCTTTCTTGTACAGGAGATCCATTAACACATTATAGTCCCCAGTGAACAGTAAATCGCTACAATACAGAAATTCTAGAAAATTTTCTAAGAAACCTTAGTGCGTCTCCCCACAGAGCTCTAAGGGTATCCATAAAGGATTGATTCAAAAACCCTTTGCCTTCATCATTTCATCCATGGGGTATTTTACTTGTTAACTCGTCCTTAAATTCAGTTTTCATTCCGGACCTGTTTTCATTGAGCACCGCCCACAACAATCAGGTAAATAACATCATCAAGTATCTTACAGGAGCACATTTAATGTGCAAGGATACCAAAGATTTGTCGTAATGCCTTATTAAGTTATCATAACTTGATTTAAAATTCCGGTCGAGGCTTCCCTGAACAATTTCATCACACCAGATGACTTTCTGGTAGTCGCTTTAATGATAGCAAGCCATAATTCAAATACATTAGGCAGCTGTTGTTCCAAAATGACGGTTTTAGGCACTTTAAGTGCTTTTGTGTAAATTTAAACCATTTTTGTTCACTTTTTAACAATTCTCACTGTTGAAAAATACTAAAAAGACATTTATCGCATCCATTTGCTTTTTTTAACGCAATTGGCTTTATAATTTTCCTCGAGTTTACGTGACTTTTCTTTCTTGGTTTCTAACGTCAATTCGATGCAAATATCCTTGTCCTAGCGTTCATTTGTACTTACGATTTGCACATTTTTAAATTGCAAAAAATCCATAAATATATTAGCAACTTTCATCAAATTTAATCCTGCATAGTGGATGCGCCGAAAGCTATGTTTCATTAAAATTGTTCTAAACCTTTCTATTTTCTATTCTACATACTTCCCGCATACAAACAATGCTAGATATGTATTTCGTTTTTCTTTATTGGATTATCCTTTTGTGCTTTATACAAAGTTCACACACTGAACGAGTATTTCAAAAGATATATTTCCAAAATCCTTTAAAAATGTATCAATCTTCATTTTAAAAAAATGAACTCCTTTTTAACTGAAATTAAATAAAAACAAAACTAAAACAATGGAAGAAGAGTTTCTTAAGAATTATTAGGAACGAAAAAGCCTTTTCGTAAAGCTTCTACTCTGCTAGCAGTTGGTAGAATTTCCAAAAATCCATGTATTTATTAATTTACAAAAAATTACCTTGAGAAGTTTGGCTAATGAAAAATTGCAATATTTTACTATTTTTGGCAAAGTCTAATCCATTTTCAAATTTTGTTTACACAAAACTCAGTTCACTTCATTTACAGTACATAGGTCGATCTCAATGAAAAAGTGTAGCAAGCAAATCAAAATGTTCCATTTTTTCGGCTGCTTTGACTACTTTCTTTTGATAGTGTAAATTTTTTATTAACGGAAGAGCAGATTCAATCGAAAACCAGGTACATATGGTACACTTCATAACTTTAGCACATCCCCCTATTTCAACTGAACATTTGTTGGCACCATATACTAGATGCACGAATTCGGGTACGTTATATCCCAAAGTTGATGATGCATCGATTCGTTTTTCTCATCATCTCGGATGAATATATCCACCAAACCCAAGCCAAATATTATTGAGGGTATTATTTGAAACGGCAGAATAAATCTTTCATAGTAGAAACCTTTTTACGCTAATGGAATGCAGAAAAAGAGAAATCATAGCTTAAAAACATATTTCACAGAAAGCACACAAAACGGATGCATTTTAAAGATCAATAATTTTTAAATAAATTGAATATTGCCCAGGTGAGTTGAATGACAACACACACAAGATGACATCTTTACTTTTTGAAACATTTGAGCCATCCAGGCGGTTGGAACACCTGAGTATTGATTCAATTTCGTTTTACTCTAGTTGCAAGTCGAAAGGTATGCAAATTTGATTAAATGAGAATTTACAAAATTTCTCCGTTTATAGCAGTACACTGCAGCAATTCAAAGATAAAAAAATAAATTTATCACACCTTTAACAAAAACCATGTTTTGGAATACGATTTTTTTTAATTTTTTTTTTTTTAATAAACTCTTCAAAAAGCAACGTTCAACTTATGGGACGAATAAAATGCAACCTGCACTTTACTGATTTGTAAAATTAGCAATCTTAAAAATTTTCGCAACATCTAATCTTTCCGATTTTTCAACGAAATATATTTCTTTCTTTCGTCAAATTCTGATATTGAGAATTTCACGACCCAGTCAGAAGCAAAGTAATGGAACAGATCCTTTTTAAAGATAACTCAAAAGTCATTAAGTAGATAAAAGCTCTCAAGTATAAATTAATAATTCATCATT
This sequence comes from Holcocephala fusca, assembly GCA_001015215.1. Lineage (NCBI taxonomy): Eukaryota > Metazoa > Arthropoda > Insecta > Diptera > Asilidae > Holcocephala > Holcocephala fusca. The sequence goes on from JXPE01019312.1 coordinate 13,703, forward strand.
CTTTGTATTAAAACTTTTGCATATTTTATATAATAAAATTCGTTAGGGAGACACTCTTTTCCTTTCTAGGACAACTTCAGCTTCAGCTTCATTTTCACATGACCATTAAGTCAAAAGAAAGTTAGTTCTATTATAAAACTACAATAAACTTTAATGCAAAAAAAAATCAAACCTAATAAAAACTCTCGGAAATTGTAATAATAGTTGCCAACAATATGCTAGAGCACATTTGAAAAATCGAAAAAAGAATGGCGAACCAAACCAATATCAACCAACAACTAAACATAAATTGCAACATAAAGAAAAAGTGTCAATTTTATGTTATAGTATGCTCAATGTTGGCAAAAATTCAATAAGTTTTAGACGTTGCATTTTAGATTAGACTTCATATGTTCAAAGGCCTTTCAAGAAAAAATAATGGACGTTTGCTTTACGGAATAAAAACTCGTGGTGACTTTGATAACCGAGAAACATAGGATGATATTTTATTTGTGACCATAAAGCCATCAAGCCATCAAGCCATCCTACTTTTTACTACTTACTTTTCAGTTATAGCAGCACATTTAAGATTTAATAAAAATCGGTCTCTTTTTTATGAATATTTTATTCTACTTTTATTCTCAGAATTTTACTACTACACAAAAAATTAAATTATTTTTGGTAGATTTCTTAACATCCTACCCAAACATGACTTCTTCATGGACCAGGACCATGTCATCTGCAAAGTCTCAGCAATTTTGAAACGACTCTTCTTTCATATGTAAGACTTATGAATTCTAAGAAGTTTTCTTAAATTCTGAATTCAAGGAAATTTTTTTGTGAACAATTTCGCATGAATTAGAAGAATTAAGNGAAATTTTGTTATGAACAATTTCGCATGAATTAGAAGAATTAAGAAGGTTTATTATATGTCTAAAATTAAATATTGTAATTTGATTTTTTCTGAAATAATCCTGAATAGTTAGTTCTTAATTTTGTAAGTCTCTAGGTATATTTAAGAACGAAACAGAACCTCCTGTGACCATCTGTAGTACCACATTGCAAAATGTCATACAATTTCAAATGTAATCTAAAAATACACGTGGACTTGTAACGATTTCTATCTACTAGTATTGATACAATCAGTGAATAAAACATCAAAGATTTGCTTTTAATGCTTTATTAATATACTCGTACTTTCAATTAATAATAAAAGGAATCCCTCTAGAAGGATTTCACATGAAACATAAACAAGTTTCTCTTAACTAAGCTTAAAAGCATGACATTATTGAAATATTGACAAAAATCAAGGACAAAACATCCCTCCTGCCTGCTAGTTAATTTCACTGAAGATAAATTTATAAGCAAATTTTCCCTTTTTCCTTGTATTCCCAATGGAGATGCAAACAAATCAATTCACTACCTGAACAATGTAAATTGACAAACATATAAAGGCCCGGAAGAAAGAAGGGAAACTGAACACTCACGATGCGAAATGGTGATTGCCACCCTACGGGAGTTTGCACCCATTTAAATGTCACACATGGATTGAAGTGTTTTATAAGGTGTTAGCACATCTGTACACCTTTACACAGTCTATTCAAAACAGCTCTTTTCTGGATGCTTTCATGGCAAGTTTAAGAATGCTTTAAAGTATTTTTATTAAAGAGAAAAGGCTTCCATTATCTTCTCTTTTCTTTTGTCAAATAAAAGCAAATAATACCACAGCTTGGTTTTGCAAAATTAGAAAAGAATCATATATTTTTGTTAATAAGCCTTCAACAGTATAATTTACTACAGAGAGCTCATAATAGAGCATTCATTTCAAAACAATGCTCTACAACCACACAAAATACACTAAATATACACCAAGGATACACCAAACATTCAAGCTAATCTATACTATGTTAGTAGTACTGTAATGTAAGCACGCGATTTAGTCCTATTAACTGAGCCTGTATTACATTAGAGTCTAACTCCTTTTACACCTTAAGTGAACAATGAAGAAGTTATGAAATATTTTACAAGTTTCAATATACTAGTAGTTAATTTCCATGAGAGTTTCCTTTGGCCTTGCATTAATGTGAACTACGATAAACATCAGAACATCTGCCTTTTATGGAAAACTTTTAATCTCGATTGAAAACTGAGATCAAAATTTAGTTAAATAATAAAATGTTAAGTTCTACCTGTACTCTGTTCTTTAAGGAAATACTAGAACTTATTTCAAAGAAAATTCTCTAATATACCCACTGACTGTTAACTTTGTACTTTAGAAAATTAAATACAAATTCTCAAGCTTCTTCAGTGTTCTAAACATTTATTTTACTGGATAATTTCTTGAATGCACTTTATTGTCTTAAATATAGCCTGAGTACGTATTTAAAATTTACTACTTATTCAAAAACTTGATGAAAAGAAAGTTATACATTTATTTAATTTTTAAAGGATATTCCTTCAAATAGACGTTAAAATAAAATATTATAGCCAACTGCCTGATATTGCTTCGGAGACTTACAATTTATTATTGTAAATATT
>JXPE01019349.1:0-10217 GCA_001015215.1 Holcocephala fusca
CTTTTTAAAACTACTAAAATGTATCTAAATGAAAGTATCGCATCATATAAAAGGGCTACGAAATTTTTGAAGCAGAATAATTGAAAAATCTTTAAGCTGAGATTAACAAAATAATAATTTTAAAAAATCAAACTTGAAATATGGAACTAATTGTCNTTTCGGATCCCAAAATGGATAACCCTGTATAAAAGGGCTACGAAATTTTTGAAGTAGAATAATTGAATAATCTTTAAGTTAAGATTAAGAAAATATTAATTTTAAAAATTCAAACTTGAAATATGGAACTAATTAAGTGTTATACCATCTTAACTTAAACTATTCAAATGAAAAGAAGAGTAAAAATCATTTATGAAATCTCATAAAGTTATAACATTTTGCTGAATTACAAGATTAAATTACATTCAACAAAGCTCAACATACGAGCTCAAAATACATAAACTTGTGTACAAATTCAAGGAAAATTAACAGACTCCTTTGAAATAACAACTAGGGTAAGACAGGGAAATACTTTATTAATGCTAATATTTAATAATGATAGTTCAATTTATAATCAGAAATATTGACCCGAGCGGCTCAATATTAGTACAATTCATACAAATATGTGAATATGCGAATGATGTTGTAATAACAGCTAAGAATGCTAGAGACTTAAAGGACAAATTCATTTCTCTTGCAACTGGTGCAAAAATCATTGGACTCAATATAAATGCGGAAAATACTAAAGTGTACTTACGTGTATAAATCGACAAATTTGTGCCTGATTTAAAAATTATTCAATATCAGTTCGGATCAGTGAAACAATTTAGATATCTGGGAGTGGGTTTTAGATAAATGTGGAGACACATCTATTTCTATACAAGATAGAATACAAGTTGGGAACAAATGGATATATACGAAGGCAGTTTGATAAGTCAGTGAGTTTTTGAATAAAAAATATATGCTTAGATTGAGAATTATATCCAGGACGACTAAATTAAGGATACATAAGATATTGATCAGAATTTTTATTACATAAAAATTTGAAGCTTGGGTGCCGAAGGTAGTAGTAAGTGAACAATATTTGAACAAAAATTACTTAGAATGATATATGGCCCTGTTAGAGAGGTTCAATTATACAGAATACGCTACAGTTTTGAGCAATCAAAAAACACTAATAAAATATGTTAAAACAGAACAAATCAATGGCTAGGACATCTTTTACTAAAGTCAATAGCATAGAGTGGTCAAAAAAGTGCTTAACAGAAGAATTAATGATAAAAGAGCTCTAGGACCACCTAATGTGAAATGAATGGATACAGAAAGCTTAGAAAACTTAACTAATAAATGGTAATTTCGTCAACTCCTTGTTCTGAACCTTATTGCTTAGTCTTCTTTAAGTCCAGTGTCCAAAAAAGTTAGTGAAGAAATTAAAAAGAGAAAATTTATTAAGAACACGAAATTACCAGAAAAGAATAGAATAGTGAAATGGCACTGGATGTAATCTGAAGGTTCTAAAATTTTAAAAAAGCTATAAAACAAAAATCTTTCATAAAAGCCCAAAAAGTTAACAATTCATAATTTTTTTATTAATTTCAAAAACTACTTTGTGAAAAGATTAATGGAGCATTTAATTACGGATGATATTATTATTAAAATAGTGAAATTCTGTACAAACAACCAGGACACTAATTAAAGCTTAAAAATATTTTAATCAAAAATTTATTATTTTACAAACATATCCAAAAGCAACAGAAATCAAGAAAAATACACAGCTTCATCTTTGAAATCAATCTTTTAAATTGTTCCATAGAGGAGATCAAAACAATCTCAAATTTATAAATAAATTCGTTTATAGAAAAACAAAGAACTTCATCCCTTTTAGTTTAGAAAACAATAAATTAATATATGAGTATTTTGAGAAAACTTTAGCAAAACTAAAATAAATCAAACAACTACTCTTTCAATAGACCAATTATTGAATCACCTTATTACCAACAAAGTTCACCATCATTCTTATAGGAAAAAAAATTATAGTATTAAATTAAATACGTAATTTCTATAAAAATCCATCACAGAGATAAGCGAATTAAAAGAAAAACTAAAATTGGACTTTCATAGAATGAAAATTACTTACAAGTAGAACTCAAGGTACGAGTATTTCCAATATAAAAAAGCTTACAAACAGAATAGATCCATTGGATATCATGTGAGGAATTTATGTCATATAAGAATCCATTCTTGGAAATGAACTATTCTTTCAACCTAAGAGATAGTGCATTAAAGAAAGACCAGTTCTAGAATCTCTACAAACTTCTATTAATGCAAAAAACAAAACTCTTAAGTATACTAAAACATGAAATATTTATGAAATTTTAAATTTTAAAAACAATAAAACAACGAATTAGAGAGTATACTTAAAAACTAGCAACTATAGTACCTTCTTTTTACTGATTCAAATTTTCCTTCTCATTAAATGCTCTCATAAATATCAAACGTTTCAACACAAAATTACAAAAATTTCGAACGAAAAATTCGATTTATAAGTAAATTTAAAAATTTAACAAATTTCATTTACACCTGGAAATGCAATTTGCATTCTAATTACCCTTGTTGGACTTATTTACCTATTCACCTGTTTTGTTTTTTTTTTTTACACAAATCTAAACTTTAGACTGGAAATCAAAAACAAAAAATTGCATGACTGGCTAGCAAGGAATATGCAAATTGAGATCAATCACCTCTCTATAAACCTAAAGTTTCTTGCACTTGACTTTAAAATGATTTCATTAACAAAACAAACTCTAAGTGTGATAAGAAAATTAAGGTAATTTAATTCTAAGGTTCTCAGAAATTCTTACNTTTGTTTTTTTTTTTTACACAAATCTAAACTTTAGACTGGAAATCAAAAACAAAAAATTGCATGACTGGCTAGCAAGGAATATGCAAATTGAGATCAATCACCTCTCTATAAACCTAAAGTTTCTTGCACTTGACTTTAAAATGATTTCATTAACAAAACAAACTCTAAGTGTGATAAGAAAATTAAGGTAATTTAATTCTAAGGTTCTCAGAAATTCTTACGTTCCAAAAATCTAAGTCTAGAACACTCTTTCCTATTCAAATTTAAGCACTACACTGATGTAAGAGTTTATACTTTGCGACTGATAACTAGAAAGTTTTTCCGAAGACTACATTTCTTTGCATATACACGTAAATGTATAGGAACCACCTCCACTATCTGAAGATTGATTCAGTTACACGCAAGTCCTTTGGTAGTTAAACTCGTAGATTCTCCTTGAGGTATATTTGAATAGGTTCTTAAACTAAAATCTTTTCGAACTACATTTGTTTCAAAAATGAACAATAAATTTTCTAAAGGCTCTTCTAATTTAATTTGTTATAAGCTCTTTGCTAACTGATTGTACGTTTTAATGACTTCTTGTTGATTTTTATCTAAATAATTTAATTATATTGCTAATTAGTTTCAAAGGTGATTAGTTTATAATTTGTAAAATACGAGAATAGTTTATGTTTTTGTTAGTATTTGAACTGCATAAAGTCTGATAAAATTTAAAAATGAAAATGCTATAGAATCGCACCTATAAATCAGAAAAATTATATCTAGGAGCACCTACTAAAAAACTCATGAAACAATTGTTAATTAAACTCAGCCTTTACAGGCAAACTACAAAACCTTAAAATATTAATTAGTTTGCAGAATTAATTAATAAATCGATGAATCGATCAATTTCCCAATACAATGTTGAAAATTAAAAAATCAAATAAAATAGTAAACTAAAACTCAGATATCAAATGAAATAACAATAATTTTTATATCTTCACTTTAAAAGGAATTTCATCCTGTCGAAGTACTAAGTTAGCTAAATAAAGAAAAAGTTTAAGGAAAACTAAACCAATGAATGAAATAAGCGTTCTAAACAGAATTAACTCAACAACTTAAAAAAAAAATATGATAAGCTAAATAGAAGTTATCTGCGAAAGAACCAAGTGATATAAATATGCAGAAGCGCTAGAACATCAGTGATATGATCACAGCCGCCCTAATCCCTTCCTGGTACTCAATCCCGAGAACGATACTCATTTTATCCCAGGAACATAACTACATGAAGATTCCTTACCACACTATAATATTTCACTAAAAGTTTACTTTCTACTAGTTTCCTTCCTCAGCATGTACCCATAATCAGAAACGAAGGATACAAAAGAATCATCCAGATAAATTGCTTTATTAATTCCAAAACATAAACGAAAGACGGCAAAAGATCTTTACAGCCATTCTTCTACCATCTTACCATATTATTAACAAATCTGTACATATAGTACATGATATTAAAATGAAATATAGTAAAAATAGTCGAAAATGCCAAACAATTTTATCCTGCAATCCAAATTTCGTTATTTAATGTAACTTACATGTACACTATCGTCTCTTATAACACCATAAAAGAACAGATTGTAAAAACCTTTATTCAAAAACTCCCAAAGACTTAAGGATTCTTTTCATCAGAACTAATAATTAGTCCTTTTAAGTCTCCATTAAATATTCTCTCTGGATCTGCATAATTATGATTCGATATTAACAAACCTCTTATTTAGACAAAAAAATTGTATTTAAGTTCTAATTTTCTTTTATAAAATTAATAAAAAAGTATATTTACGAAATATGAAGAAAACCTTTAATAACTTACAAATCCATTTCTTCTAGAAACCTCCAAATCTTCATCCCAATATCCACTAGAAAAAATATACACAATACTTTTAAAATCCTTTTATAATCCTCGAATAAATGAATCTCAATTACAATTTCAAAATGTTACTTCATCTATACAATCAAATCCAAATACCATGTTCGATTTCCTACGAGTTTTAGTAATTGAAAAATTGTCACATGATTTTATTAATAAGACATTAACTTTTACTTTAACTTCACTTTATAACTAAACTTCTTGTTATTCTGAAAATGTAAGAAGCACTAAAACGTAGTCTCATTAAAAAAAAAATTTTTAATTCTAGTCTGTTAACTTTCAAACTCTTAAGCCCAAACTAATGGAAAGATTTTCTTATTTCTTGATGATACCATGATAAAATTCAGTGCATTATCTTTTTGTTTGCTTCCAAGAAATTTCATCAATCTTAAAATTTGAAAAGTAAATACCACTAACTAGCCACAAATTCAAGTTCTTTTCCATTAGAAACTCTGTAAAATTTTCGGTCATTACTTTGGGTATATCGTAGAAAACCTAATATTAACAGAGCAGCATCAATTGAAATCGTAGCTCTTGATTTGATAGAGCCTTTAAACATCCGATGGTAATTGCAATAATATGATTAAAAATTACACTCTTAAAATTTTTATCTTAAGAAAGACCATTGACAATCCAGACCATACCTTTTATAAGGCGACTACTGAAAAACTAAAGAATTTGAAACAATCATAAAGCGTTTATTTTCACTTTATTTTATTTAGTTTTTTGTAGGATAAAAACCATTTCTTCGAAATTAAAATAGCTGTGTACAATGCTCAGTAAAAAGTTAAACTCATTGAATTCTATTATTCCAATGAAAACCATAACATAATTCGAAGTCTAATCATCTGGTTCATAAGAGCTGAGCCAGTCGATAATCTTCTAAGAGCAAGAAATAATTCTTAACACAGCGTTGGAAACTATATGATATTGTTTTTTTTATGATTAATTTGTCTATTCTACCTATATTCACCGCTTCACAATACTTTAGAAAATTTAAAACTAAATTAAAAATTATTTCCCAACAAGATCCAATTGGTCGAAGCTTTACGATTTTAAGAAACTTAGCAACCTCTATAGTACGCCATTAGATTTCTGCACCTAGCGAGATCATCTAACTACCTACCTATCTAAACAAAATAAAAGTAGAGTGCTGAGATTCATGTTTCTTTGGACAGGTATATCAACAAATATAAAGATTTTGGAGTATTTAAAATCCCAGAGAATTAATCGCATTAATTACATTCCCAAAAATGAATCTTTTTTATGGTGTTATGGCTGAAAGTGTGTCGGGCCTAATTTCTTTGAAAATGAGAAAGATCGATCAGCCAAAAAAAATCAACAGGATTCTGCAAAAAATAATGCCTGAAAAAAAATTTTTTTTTCACAGAGATTAAATATAATCAAGAAATATAATGGATGGAGTTAGAGTGACGAGAAATTTCGATAATTTCAGAGTATTTTTGATCTCCCTGTTGACCTATTAACAAATATTTGAAAGAACGAGTATACGTAAATAAGTTTCAACCAACTTAAGAACTTTAGAAAAGTATTAGAGCCTAAATTCAAATATTGAGGACATGGAATTCTTTAGAAAGAGACTTTATTTCCAAGCGGGAAAATTATGGTTGTTTGAGAGATGAAAAAAATCATTGATTATGTTTGCAAATAAAATTATGAAAAAAAAATGTAAAAATTTGTATTCTAAAAAGTTATTTTTATTTTATATGATTTAACCCTTTAGTGGTCACCCTGTATTTACAATATAAAAGGGAAATTAAAATAAACTCCCATATAAAGGGGGTCCTACATCCTTCCCAATCAAAAATATTAACTTCCTGCTAATATATAAGTTAAATGATATTCCAAGCATATTCGCGAAACCTAATATTTGTTATAAATTTTCAAATATGATAATTTATTATGCTGTTCTCCACAGTGCAGTATTTTTCTTCCTCCATAATTAAAAATACAACAAACACCTAACTAATTTAATATGAGTGCAACTGGAGATTTTTTAAATCGTAGTCTCTACATTTTGCTCTTAAAATAGATGAGAGTGTAAAAGATTTTCACAGTTTCCATACAATTATTTCTGTTCCTCTATAAGACAACAACTCAATAACAGAATTTACCGCCAGTGCGATCTGTACCGTCTCTTCTCAAAAAACAAAAAAATTTTATATGAACAGTGTTCACCAAAAGCTAGACTTGAAATGTGACAAAATTCACCTAAAGCTTATAGCAGATCAGCGTTCATATAGTATCTTACAAAAGGTTTTCTTAATTCCTCATAAGATATAGAGCGACAAAAATAGTAACTCTCTAACACACTCAATTTTGTGAATCTGCTTTCATTTCAGTCCAGGATTTTCCAATTTTTGGGGACTTCAGGTAGCATTCACATAAATTATTTATTTTTTTTTTAAGACTATGCAAAGCCTCATAGATTGTCATCTGGAGTATAGTACAACCTTAACAAGAAACGTAAATTCAAATACAGGAATTATAGAAGTAAAGGATTGAAATCAGAAAATATCGAGAAATATTCTACCTGACTATCAATGGTCTCAAAAATGTAGTATGGTTATGGAGGAAAGAAAAAGGAGGTTGACCAAACCAAAATGATGTCTAGAATCGAGATGAATCAAAAATTAACTCTAAGCCAGGTATTTTAAAATGGGCTTACTACTCAGGTGTAATATTAAACCATAGATTTAAGGTCAGTTGTAAAGACATGATGATAATTATATTAACTTTATAATATTTAATGAAATTTCAAAAACTGAAATGTAAACTTCTTACATCTTAAAGTTGGGGATCTATGAAACTAATTGAACCCCTCTTCCTTATAAGCACTTTAACACTTTATATTGATTTCTGATAAAATTGAAGAATTTCTCTTAACAAATATCAAACATTTTTAATTTCATTTCTTTAATACTTGGCAGCATTACTTCAATACAAATTAATATTGAAAATTTTCCCATATTTAAGGAGTAATTAATTTCCAACTATAATTTGGTCGTACACAAAAAAAAATATACATCTTAAAAGTCGTAAGAAAAAGCCTTAGTGATTTTCTAATCAACAAATGTGTTTGACGGTAGATATACTACTTTAATTTTACATGATTTCAGTTTCTTGTATAGTCTGACATATTTTCTACCAAGAAAATATTTTAAAGCTAAGATTTGTTTCAACTTCCAGCTTCAGTTGAATAAATTCGTTTGAAATCGCACAGGCCTTATAGCGTGATTTCTTTTAACTTATAGCATGTGGAGAATGAGGGAATTCAGTATGACTAAAATATCCTTACAAAATTTTATTTATAGAACACTAATATTAAATTCATAAATAGTTCTTTAATATAAAAAAAAAAAAAACAATTTTAAACTTGAAAGCACCCAAGGCACTTACCTGTCTTCCTGCACTGTCAAAATGGTCACTTACTAGCGATTCAATTCATCTTGTAGCTCCTTAATTAATTTCTACATTTAATGAAATGATCTTCAGGATGCAATTTACGCATGTTGTAAACTTTCTCAAGTAAAACTGGGGGAATATATCGTAATCGAGGATGGATTAAGATTAATTTAATTTTTGTAAGTGCAGTTAATGACCGGGTAGTGACTGCCATTGAAATTTAATAAATCTTAAAAAAATCAAATTCCTTACTTTCTGAATTGGCATAAAAGATATCTAGGAATTGCATTTTATACTTCCACAACACTTAAAATTAATTATTTTCACAAAACTGCATTTAAAACCTTCTTAAGTTAAAAGTCTCTTTTCTTAACAGAGAAACAAAACTGATCGAAAAAAAAGAACAACGACATTGACAGCCACTCGACTATCGTGCTGCCATCTGTAGAGTCATTAATGAAATCTGTTCTATTCCGCCATTCAACCAAACAGGAAACAAGTGCTAGCCAGAAAAGAATGAAAATGAAATACTGTCAAAATTTTGTTTACATTCACGCGGTGGTTTAAAATTGATGGAGTAAATTTAATTTACTTTGATTTTGTACGAAGATTTAATAAAATGAATACCGAAAATAACTCAGTGTTATTTGATAAATCACAAGAATCTTTTATTACCAGTGAAAAGATTTTAACAGAAGAAGAAAAAACGAAATTATTCCTTCAGAACTCTCGAATTGTGCCCGAATTTAAAGCAAAACAATTGGAAGAAAATGCCCAAAGACATTGGGATCTCTTTTATAAACGCAATGAAACTCGTTTTTTCAAAGACAGACGATGGACAACAAGAGAGTTTGAAGAATTATTATCCGAACATGAAACAAATCAAAAAACTCTACTAGAAGTTGGATGTGGTGTAGGAAATTTAATATTTCCACTAATCGAAGAACATCGAAATGATTATTTTTATTATGCCTGTGATTTTTCACCAAGAGCTATTGAATTTGTAAAACAAAATCCTTTATATAATCCAAAACGAGTGTTAGCATTTCAATGTGATATTACAACAGACACGATTTTTAGACATATTCAAGTTAATTCCTTAGATATTGTAACAATGATTTTTGTTTTATCAGCCATTCATCCAGAAAAATTTATTACAGTTGTAGAAACTTTGTGGAAACTCCTAAGACCAGGTGGTATTCTACTATTTAGAGATTATGGACTATACGACATGGCACAATTACGTTTCAAAGCTGGACATAAAATAGCTGACAATTTCTATATGCGTCAAGATGGAACCAGAAGTTATTACTTTTCCAAAAATGAAATCACCGATTTATTTATGAAATGTGGATTTGAAGTTATAACAAATTTATATGTCCATCGTAGAACAATAAATCCTAAAGAAAATGTTGATGTTCCACGCATTTTCATACAAGGAAAATTCAAAAAAATAAATCATGAAAGGTGACAATAGATTAGTTTAAAAATAAATTTCAATTTTTATTTAAAAATAAGCGTTTTAATTGCTTTTTCAGAAAGATGAATTATGAAAACATTTTTCTCTTCATCTCTTCTTAGAAAAAAAAAAAACATATAAAGCATCTAAATAAAATCTTGCAATAGAGGCTTTTAAATATAATCAACTTGAACTCTTTTTTTTCGGATATAAAATTAAAAGTTGAAGACTGCTAAAGTTAAAAATTTTACATTTAATTACTAGCTTGGGGGCCTATGTTATTTTAAATAAGTGCAACTTTCACATCTCCCGAAATTCGTAAATCTATTTTTGTCATTCTTATATGAAAATTGACTGTGAAAACATTCTTTGCTAGCGAAAATTCATTGAAAAGAAATTAAAATTAAATAATAGAAACTCGTGAATCAAACAAATTGGAGAATTTACATTCCCTTCAATCATAATTTTACATCTTCAAAGTAAATCTGTTTGAAAGTCGCAAATTTACATGAAGTATTCAATGTTCAAACGTGATTTTGTAATAGCAAACATTTTTTATAGAATTTAAATCTTATTTCAAGTACAAA
>JXPE01019527.1:0-12363 GCA_001015215.1 Holcocephala fusca
GTTTTGATTTTCCATAAAAAGTGAATATCCTTTTCATAGTGAACAGGGGATGAAAATTCTGGTTCGATTCTCCACAGCTTATTTATATGAAAAGTTCTTATCATCTCTATCAGCAGGCAAACAAAAACAGTACCGAACTTAGCTTGAAATAAATGTAGTTTTCCGTCTTGCAGTAATAGCATTGGATCCAAATATCTGTAATCTTATTTCAAATAAGCAGGGATCATCATCCATCACACTAAGATTATATAATGCTAAAAGTCTGATATACTTAAACCATTTTTGCATTATTTCTTGAAGTTTTCATAATTTGGTTACAATTATTAGCTTAATTTAATTAATATAGCACATTTTATGTATTCTTAGATCACAATTTTTTTTATAATTAAATTTAATACTTAAAAATTCCTATTTGTAGTCATCGAGACTTAAAATCATTAATTAAACACTGGTCCATGAAGTGAAAAAGTTTGGCGAACAATAGGCCCTAGAACATCTAATTAAAAGTGTTATATAATGGCACCACAATCACTGGGTCCATAAGCCTAACATGCGGTATCAAAAAAGGATATTCGCTCTCATCTATTTACTGTTCAACTATAAAGTAGACACTACCAATTTAACATCAAGGCACCAGGAACCCAAATGTCATAAGATCGATACCCATGATATATTTAAAAAATTAGACTATACACAGGTAACATCACCATATTAAACAATACGCAGAGATACATGCGACACAAAAAAAAGTACTCAATCTCATTTAGNAGTAGGACTTGAGATAAACTTAATTTAAGGACTACAACAGAAAACACCATCCCCCTAGCAGAGAAATGTAAGATAATAAGAGTTGATTTATGGATTACCATTGATAACACCATCTCTCTTATAGAGAAAAGTAAGATATTAAGGGATTACTTAAATATTAACACCTACAATACAATCTCCCTAACAGAGAAAGGTAAGATAATAAAGGAAGTAAATACCTTAAAAATACCTGGGTAGTATAACCACCATAATTGGTGGATAAAACGAAGACATCAAAAACGAACTAAAACAGAACAAAAATATCCTTTTCACAGCTACACAAAGTCTAGAGATCTGCACACTTGTCAAGATGGACTAAATTAATAATCTTCAATTCAAATCAGTGTTTAATCAGTCTTACTATATGGACCGACATATGGTTAGAAATCATCTAATGCATTAATAAATGTTTAAGGATAATTTATAGGATATTCTGGACTGAAAAAAGAAATAGAAATAGAAAAGAAGAAGTTGAAAAATAAAAGAAATACAAAATTCTAACACCTAACATTAAAAAAAGTTAGAAGTAGTAGAAGAAATCCAAAAAAGGAAATGGAAATGAATCGAAGATACATTGCTGAAGCCAGAATAAGAAATCTGGGTATTGGAAGTACTCTAATAGAGTTCACAGACAAAAAGAAACATAGGAAGATCAACAATAACTTGGAAAAGAATCCTTGTGAAAAAAAGTAAGAACTTGGGTAAAAACTGGCCAAGAACAAAACAAAATAGAGAGACTTTGTGGAAGACCTATGCTCCCAAATTGAAAGCTAGAAAATTTTCAAAATATGTTTGGATTGGTTGGTGTTGTTTGTCGACATATGGGATCTATCGCTATTCAACTTAGGAACCTAGGAACTTAGGAAAAAGATTGAAAGATAGTTTTATATAAAGTAGGATCTTTTTCAAAAACAACAATTTATAAATCAATTGGTTAATACAAAAGTAGTATCTTCAATAATTCGACTATTAAGACATATTAGGGGTAGTATCTCCTCCATAAGTAATCAATCATTTTCCATTTATAAGCAACAATTTTATTTTTAAATACGAGTACGAATTTTCATTCTTAATCGAAAATATAATCACCGTGATTAGTGATAACTTTTTGCCACAATCCCTGTAAAAGTTCAATTCACTTTTTTATAAANAATCACCGTGATTAGTGATAACTTTTTGTCACAAACCCTGTAAAAGTTCAATTCACTTTTTTATAAAAGTCTGGTGAACTAAGATTCAAAATGTGTTTTCAAATCGACTCAAACAAATAAAAGTTATATTTCGTATTGAACTCTTCAAAGACCTGAAGGAATGATAATCTAATAGTATAAAATTTTCAAAGTTTTTAAGGATGGAATAGAATTTTCCAATATATTTTCTTAATTGTTTAATTTTAACTTTTTATGAATGAGATTCGCTACATGAGTTCAGACATTATCGTGTTGAAATATTGCATTTTTTTTTCTAAAGTAAAACTAGCCTTTTTTCGAGAGGAATGAACTGCAATCCATGTAATTGTAGACAATATAATTCGAAAGTGATTATTTCCTCAAATTTCAATAATTCATAATGGGCTATACTTGAGCAGTGTCTGGCCTGGTAGCTTAGTGGTGTAATCATTGGACTATTCGCATAGAAGGTCGTGGGCTCGATTTTCGCTTAGAACATAAAAAAGAAGGACAGAAATGGTCCGCACGGGTGGCCTAGGTGTTAAAGACTAGAGAGGATCCCCTTCTATTCCTAGGATGCCTAGGTGTTTAAGATCGAAAGGATTCCCTCCAAAAAAAAAAAAAAACTTGAGCAGTACGACCACATATGCACTAGAATTAGTTTAGAGATTTAACTTTGTATATTATCCTTTTGTATCCTCAAGTATAGGCTGTATTAGTTATGTGTTTTAAATTATTTCACTGAATTTTTTTTCTCTGTAAATATCCTAAATTAATCCAAAGTGGCTACTTAAATTACAATCAAGCTGGCTCCTCTTTCTGTTGAATTTTTTATTAAATTAAATGAAACATTTTTACAATTCCGAACTGCTGCATTAAAATCATAAATTTAATCCAGGATTTTATTATATTAAATATTTTATATCACACACTACTCTTCTCTTATTATTTTCAAACCCACAATGATTTTAATGATAATAATTTATGTTCAGTTTTTATCCATCTTATCTCCATGTGGGATACTCTTTTCGTACCATTTCATCTGATAAAAAACTGAATTATTGATAAATAAAAATCTAACAAGAGAGAGAACAAGAATATCAGATAAAATGATAAATTTTTTACTTAATGAAATTTTGAATGATGATGTGTGGTTTGATATTACAGAAATATGAAAATGAATTATATCTACAAGTTAGTAGTTATAGCATGTTTTTTGAAATTTAATCCTTTTAAGATTTTAAGTAAGATTTTGGGTAATAATCCAAAAGAAACACTTAAAAAACCATTTTTAAAGTTAACTTCATTGAAACTTCATTGAATTCTATTCCATTTCTTTTAGAACAGATGATAGTCAGGGATTCTTTTTTAAATCAATTTAAGCTCAATTGGAGTGTTTCATGAGAAAGAAGAAAGTTATAAAATTGTCTTTTTTATATTTCATTTATAGGAAAATTATTTCAATGAAATGATAAAAATGATAATAGGATAAGGATGAACATACAAANTGATAGTCAGGGATCCTTTTTTAAATCAATTTAAGCTCAATTGGAGTGTTTCATGAGAAAGAAGAAAGTTATAAAATTGTCTTTTTTATATTTCATTTATAGGAAAATTATTTCAATGAAATGATAAAAATGATAATAGGATAAGGATGAACATACAAACATGCGTAAAAAGTATTTTAGTTATTTTTTTCAAATCTCTTTGATATTGAATCGCTTTAAATTTTGAAAATTTCCAAAACCGCGTTCTCTTCAAATCATAGCAAAATTTAAAAAACAAAATATACTCACTTTAGTTTGGTAGATGAGATGAGTACAAGAATGGATAAAAATTTTCCCTTTGAATTATAATCAAATGTTGTATTAACTCTTAAGCCGTTTGCTATCGCGCATTATCATGTAATAATAGTACACTAAAAGAAAATCTCCAAATGGCTACTGATTTCGAATAAAAGTTGTAGTCGGAATTTCAGCTTATCAATAGTAGGAAACTGATGTATCTTTATGAAGAGTATCTCGAATAGTTAAAATCTTTCCGAAATTAAGTTTATCTTTCAATTGTTCGCTTCCTTACAAAAACTCTTTAGGAACCACTGATCCTTATTATATTTATTATATAATTCTTAATAAATTTCAATAATTACCTGGTTTTGAAAAGAAATATTTTTAATATAATAGCAGAAACGTTTGGCAATAATTTTGGAAGAATTTGGAAGAAAAACGTTTGGAAGAATTAAGCTGAAGAAGCAGAATGAAGGACGAAAGGACGAAAATAACACACTCATTTCTAAAAGTAAATAACTTTTCAAAGAATAGTCTGATTTCCATCGTTTCTTCTAATAAAATAAAGCTTACAATATAATTTTTTAAAAAAGTTATAGTATATTCTGATGCAACTTATACTACCTTAGATGTTCTATTTAAATGCCATCTATCATTAATTTATTACCGAACTTTGTTCATCATCCATTGTCATTGTAGTACTTCTTTGTTTTCCGGTTCGANTTGGAAGAATTAAGCTGAAGAAGCAGAATGAAGGACGAAAGGACGAAAATAACACACTCATTTCTAAAAGTAAATAACTTTTCAAAGAATAGTCTGATTTCCATCGTTTCTTCTAATAACATAAAGCTTACAATATAATTTTTTAAAAAAGTTATAGTATATTCTGATGCAACTTATACTACCTTAGATGTTCTATTTAAATGCCATCTATCATTAATTTATTACCGAACTTTGTTCATCATCCATTGTCATTGTAGTACTTCTTTGTTTTCCGGTTCGATACGAGAGGACGTTGCTACTGAACTAAATTTTTGTTTGTTATGTTGGTATACTCTTCATATGAACGTATCTGAAGTTTACTTTCAATCTTTCAATTCATTAGTTGTTTACAAGGCATTTACTAGTAGTATCGACGTGTCATAATATTTTTTTTGCAATGGAAAAAATCAAGTATCGTGTAGTGATTGAATTTGTATTTTTAAAAGATTTAAAAAAGCAAAAGAAATTTATGAACGAATGTTGAAAGTGTATAAGAACTCTTCGGCTTTAGTTAGTACAGTAGAAAAATAGGTTGATAAATTTAAATGTCGTTGTACAAGTCTTCAAGACAATCCCCAACAAGATCGTCCAAAAACACTAACAACACCAGAAATCGTAGAAAAAATATAGGATATTGTATTGGAAAATCGTCGAGTGACTAAAAGAGATTTAGTAGAAGCTCCAAGACATCTTATTAGGAAATATAAGCAATATATTTACTATTGAGTATTGGATTTCAGAGAGCTACGTGCACAATGGGTGCCGCATTTNTAAAAGATTTAAAAAAGCAAAAGAAATTTATGAACGAATGTTGAAAGTGTATAAGAACTCTTCGGCTTTAGTTAGTACAGTAGAAAAATAGGTTGATAAATTTAAATGTCGTTGTACAAGTCTTCAAGACAATCCCCAACAAGATCGTCCAAAAACACTAACAACACCAGAAATCGTAGAAAAAATATAGGATATTGTATTGGAAAATCGTCGAGTGACTAAAAGAGATTTAGTAGAAGCTCCAAGACATCTTATTAGGAAATATAAGCAATATATTTACTATTGAGTATTGGATTTCAGAGAGCTACGTGCACAATGGGTGCCGCATTTTCTAATAATGGAACAAAAATATATTCCAATGCAACTTTCTTAGAAACGTTTAGAGCATTTTCGAAAGGCTAAAGTGGATTTCTTCCGTCAATTCACCACTATGGATGAGACTTGAGTATTGGGTCTATCACCATGATCTTGAATCAAAATAAGGAACTAAAGAGTAATGCGTACCTGGTTTTTCGGTTCTGAAATGAGTTCGTGTACAGAAATTGGCCAACAAAGTAGGGAAGTGACAGGAATTTTTTTTATGGATTACTAGCAAACTAGTAAAACAATAGATTCTAAATATTATTGTAACCTTTTAGACCAACTAAAGAAAAAATTTCATGGAAAAAGATCAGGTTTGCAGAAGAAGAAAAAAACTCTTTTTCATCAGGCCTATGCACCGTGTTACAAGAACATTTTGACAATGGCTAAAATCCATGAATTAAAGTTGTCATTGTTAGAGCATTCACCGTATTCACCAGATTTGCCCCCTATTGACTTCAATCTGTTTCTAGACCTAGAAAAAATCATGCGAGGAAAACGTTTTTTATCAAATGATGAGGTCATAGCAGCTGTGGAAGCCCTTCCAGACTCTCAGTTCAGGGATGGAATTCATAAATTGGAATCTCGTTGGAACAAATGTTGAGTGATGTTCAGAGAGACTATACTAAATAATACTATAAATCATATTTGAAACCATAAAATTGTGGTTTTCTCATCGAACTGCAAAACTTATTGTTCAACCTTGTATACCATTATTAAAAGAATTGTTGAAGAAGAAATTTTATTTAAACGGCCCAACAAGATGTAGTAAAAAACCTATACTACAGGAGTATGAAAGATAACTAAATTTTACTATATTAAGTAAATCAGTTTTTTTTTCGTTTTCATATAAACTATTTGTTACTAAATGCCTAGAAAGAAAAAAGGCAAGTTATTTAGCTCTCTTTAAGAATCCAGAAGTGACGATCCATACTATCACAATAATAGTCGTAGTAAGTCGTAGTGGTAGTATTAAGCCTCTTTAAAAACCATCATAGTTTAAGATTATATCAAATTTATGGGTGGTATAGTATAAAGGGTAAAACAATATACAGCTTCTTATCACCTTCTAAGAAAAACTTTTAAATGGAGATGTAATCTTTTCGCTTAAGAGTTGGAAGTATTCCCATAGTAAAAGGCACATATTCTGTAAAAAATACCCAAGATGCAAGGAAATTAGAATTCATCTACAGTTTATTAAAAAGTTAGTTAATCCATCAATTAAGAAAAGATTTTCGAAGAACAGCTCAAACGAAAGAGCAATGTAATATATCTGAAATTGAATATTGACTTGATAAGGGAATTTCACCCCATATTTTTCAGCCTGGAAGTAAAAAAGATTGTCGAATATACCAAAATACCAAAAAAGGTGGTAGTAAAGAAATATTCACACATATTGTTGAAGATGCCTCGTAAGTCCTATATTTGGGAAAGCATCTTTCATATTCTAATAATAAAACGAATTGATTTCATTTCTAAACTTAAAAATCAATCAAAATTTATTGAATTTTTGTTCTAAGCGTTTTATAAGCTTTTATAAAATTTTCTATTATTTTATGGGTGCGAGTATTACAAAAAAAAAAGAAGCATACTCTCAACCATTAAGGGTTAAGTCTTGTTACTTAACAACGTGTCATAGTCTTATCAAAATCAATCACTCTCAAAACTTTAGTACTGTCGATCACACTCAATATGGGATCGGCCTAGGCTTATATTTAAGTGAAAATTTTACTTGGTTGAATGTTGTATACCAATTTCGGGACGATTTTTTTTGTTGTGCTTATCAAAAGTGATAGATCTAAAAGTACGATTTATCCCACCTTTTTTTCTCTTCTTAAAATTGAAATAAGAAAATATACCGCGAATCTCTTGATAAAAGCATTTTCTATCAGGTGAAAACTGAACTGAATATTTCATAGGAAACCTTCAGAATTTTCCATAGCATGAACTATTTGCTATCAGTAGAAAATCATTTTCACTTTCACTTACCTCGAGTAAATCATTCACTACGAAATTCACATTCAGGATGAAAGCAAAATTATTAATTTTATATGAAACATCCTACTAATATCTTCCATTACAGGATGTCGGTTGCTATATTAGTACAGGATTTAAATTAAGTTTCATCTTCCTGCTTCGGTAGGTTCGAACAACTTATTTACATTTCATAGTCTTATTAATAAAATTGTACTTTTGAATGTCTTTTACTTATGATAGCAAATGTATGAGCAATTTAGTTAGAAATTTATATAAGAAAAAAATTTTGTTTAGTCTCGCTTATTATCTTTGATCTCTCCTTAATTATTGCAACACCAGGTTCATCATTTCAAAGAGAATTTTTAATTAGAAAAGAGTTCCAACAAAATTTCATTTCATATTTTTATATAAAATTTATTTGGGTTATTTATGTTTTCTGGTTTTTTCATAATAGAAAGAAACCAAAAACTCCAAGATAAGTTGAAGTAACAAATTAAAATTCTGTAAACTTACTCGAAAAACATGGGTAAAAAATCTAAGAATTAAAGAAATTAAAATTTGAAGTGAAAATTTTGCTATAAATAATTCACGAAAATTAAGACAACATAGCTGGTGTGTTAATTAAACTTTTTATTTGAAAAATAAACAAATTACGAGTATATCCATCTGCAAAATGTTATACCAAAAATTATGACATCGAAAAAGAAATTTTATTTTTTAAACATTTTTAGCCATTGAGACTGATGGAAAATTATATTGGATTAAGAGAAAATATCCAAGAAATTAAAATATTGATTATTACTTGAGATATAAGTCTGTAAAATTATTTCCAGATATTTAACCGCGACGTTAGTAAATCAAATCAATAAGTTATAGCCTCTAAGCGAAACGAACTCTCTAGAAGCTTGCCGTCAAAAAGCAAGGACATTTGTTTGATAAAATCATGAAAAAATTAATTTTTTACTTAAGTTACTACCGAAAATTAATATAATCAGCTAATTATTGAATCGCTATGAAATCCATCAGATTAGTGAAATGATGATCAAAAAAAAGTAATAGTACAAGTAATTAAAAATTTCATTATTTAACCCTTTGAACTCGTGAGGAAACTCTTACATCCCAGCAAGGACCAATTGAGAGTTTTAATTAAAAATTATTTGCTCTTTTTTTTTTGTGTCCAAAAACATCCATGAACTACTCGAAAACAGATAATCAAAATTTAATTGTTATATGAGGATCCTCAGGATCCTCCTCAAAATCCTCCTCAGGATTCATCGGAACTATTTAATTTCTTTATAATTAAAATTTTTGTTATGTAATTAAAAAAAATAAATTCGTACAGTAGTAGATAAAACGTTTAAAATGTGATAATATTGGCGGAGATAAATAAATTTTGAAGGATTTACAAAAGGTTGCAGAGCTGAAATTAAATTGCATCGAACTATCATGTAACTTGCCTTGACAGCAGACAGGAAAATCTCGACGGGATGCCAGAAAATTTTGATGATGGTATATTAGAAGTGTTATTGGGTCAAAATTCATCCCAAATTCAGGAAAAGGTTACTATAACCTTAGCACTCCTAAGATGAATAGAGTCAAATTTTGCCTAAAAGTTGACGTTTTATTAGACTCATTCTACACGAACTTATTAAGGAAAGCGTTATCCTGTAAAAGTTTAAATTGAATTTTATGCAGTCTTTAAATGCAATAAGGTTGGATGATTTAATTACTACAGGAATTGAATATTTCAAACACAGAATTTACAGTGCTAACAAGAAATATAATGAGATNAAGATATACTACTTTGGTAATAACAATTTCATCCTTTTCATCGTATGAACTTANCTTTGCAGTTGCAATGCAAATCACATGCACTTAAATAAGAGTTTTGTTCAATCAGCCTNATTTTTGCAATTGCAATGCAAATCACATCCACTTAAATAAGAGTTTTGTTCAATCAGCCTTTTATGAAAAATGAAATTCCTTCTAAATGCACAATCAATTAATGTCTAAAGTCATCTATGCCATTCTTCAACAGAATTATTCATTTTTTGTAATCTTAGAAGAACAAGCGAGTCAACTATCATAGCCATAGTTCTCATGGAAACATCTAAAACTCTTAACTATGAAACATAATAGGTAATTAAATTAAAGCTCCTCCAATAGTGGTTTTCTAGAGTTCAACAAAATTTGCACATTGCATATAATTGCATTATTTGGATGCACTTAATTCTTAATTAAATTTAAAATGACAAATACATTTATAAAATTTATCCGAGAACCAAAACCAGCAAAATCATTCAATCACTAATCAATAGGTTTGAATAAATTTTCGAATTCTTAATGAAATCGAACAATTGTTTATGGAACGTGATTGTATATTCTTTTGATTCAGTATTATAAAATTTATTTTTACATACTCGTATTGTACATCAATGGGGAGAATCATGGAAAATAATGAAGCAATCAAGCAATCTTTATTCATCGAAAAAAGTTCAATAAATATTGCAGCAAATTTGTAATATTCATGGAAATATATTCAAGCTTCAATATGGTATTGAATAAATTTATTAGCAGATTAATGAATCCAGTAGAAGGACACAAGGATATTTTTAATAAATATTCTCTCCTAGTAATTGTAAGGTTTTTCGAGGCCTTCTAAGAGCTTATAACATATTTTAAAATGTTTATAATTTCCTTGTGCATTTTATTCAACACGTTAGGTATGTTTTTTTTCCACTGGGTATTCCAATGAGACAAACTAATTTAGTAGATTTTAGTTGAATATCTAACTTATCCTTTCTAGCTGAGATTTTTCAAAAGTTAATATACTTTTAGATATCAAATTTCGTGGAAAGTGAAAAATGTCTCTCTTCCTAATCTAACTTGTTATCTGGTGTTAGAACTAAGGGCAGTTCCATTAAAACCTTGCTTAAAATTATTGCTGTTTAAAAGGATTTGACTTGACATGAATGAATTCAGTATTCTGGTTTTGTTAAATTTTAATTTCCCTAAAGTCTTTGATTATTGTGTTCTCTATTGGGTACATTTTTGTATCCATGGTCAAATCTATATTTAAATTTAATAAATTAATTGTTACTTGCTAGAATTGTCATATTAAAAGCGAAAACAACAAATGGTTCTCAAAAAGAATAAATCTATTAAAAAGATAAGAAGTCTGTAATCAAAAGACTGTACTAGTAGTAAAAGTAAAGTTTTTTTTTAATAAACATAGTCGCCTACTCTTCGTGGAAGCTTCTTTTAAAACATTACGAACCAATCATTCGTGATCTTGATCGATTGTAGTTCACAATTCAAAAGATTACACTTAGTGGAATTCCCACTGAGGCTTTACTCAAAGAACTTAACAAAAGTTCTTCAGTTTTTCAGTGTCCATAACTTCATTAAAAATGAAAACAACAAATAGTTCTTAAAAAGAACGAATCTTGTAAAAAGATAAGAACGCTGTAATTAAAAGACTGTACTAATACTAAAAGGAAAGTTTTCTTTAAATTTTCACAATCACTTACTCTTCGTACAAAGTCCTTTTAACAAATTACGAACCAATCATTCGTGATCTTGATCGATTGTGGTCCAAAATTCAAAAGGTTACATTTAGTGGAACTCTCACTGATGATTTACTGAGAGATCTTAACAAAAGTTCTTCATTTTTTCCGTGACCATAACTTCATTCAGAATATGGATTACTCCTTCAACCAAAATTTAAGTTGAAGGATTTTCAGAGAATGTATATGTGGTATCAACTTCAAATAACGAAGAGTTCATCGTATGGTGCCAGCCTTATACTGCTCATGTACTTGTACTTCTTTTTTTCCAATCAAGGAGGTTTTCGCGGTACTTTGAAAATTACTTGAAAATAAATTAAATCAGAAAGGAATTCACGTGACATTTACAAGCCAAGCTAAGGAAAACATCTTACCAATAATCTTACTAAATTATTAATGAATCAAAATTTTATAAGAATATTCCTCAGTGTGATATGATAATGCAAAAAGGTCATAATCACTTTGCAAAAAGTACTTTCGAAATAAAAAACTAAAATTATAAACGCTTTTTAAGCAAACAGAAGTTATCTTCGAATACTTATGTACATTCAGAAAGCAAACGAATCCATCATTGTCCTCACCATCCAATTGTTAAGCCAAGAAACTTTCGAAATAAAACTCTCTTTTAGATCCAACTTAATTTCCAATATATTTTTGACCTTAGGGTAAGCAAAATTTCTGGATGATCTTACACTTGAACAAAAATTTACTGCTATAAACCCATTTTTGTTGCTTCGAATTCACTTACTCTTCCAAAAGAACTTATTTTTGCAAAAATTCATTTAGGTAGTATCCAATGTAGTATTTTTTTTCTTTAAAATTTTGATGGAAAATCGAGATATAACTTTAAGTTTTCCACGACTCCAATACTTTCTCCTCACCATTGAGCTGCAATGCAATGCAATGCAAAACTTTTTAGTCAAAAAAAAAAAAAAATTCTAAAATCTTTTTTCTAAATACAAAATTAATAATAAGATAAAAATAAAGAGAATCATATGATTTTTTTTTCAATTATTAATGGAGTCTCTCAGGGCTCTTTACTTGGCCCCCTTTTATTTTTCTTACTTATAAATGATTTTCCTTTAGTTGTACATGACATTGCTCAGCATGCATCTCTATACTGGCAATTTTTAACTTCACACCTTATAGACTTTTAGGTCTTAT
>JXPE01019595.1:0-15228 GCA_001015215.1 Holcocephala fusca
GGCTCACAACTTTTCAATCCACCCTCGTTTAATCTTTAAAAATCGACCAAATAGAAAATAAATATTTATCCATGTTTTGATTCTAAAAGTGAAAATTTGTAATACTCTTTTGCATTTCTTTGCATTTATAAAAAAAAATTATTGAATAAAGTACCTAGTGCTGAAATATACTACGATGTTCGCGTACTAATACGAGAGACAACTGCGAACTTAGCTGAGGAATTATTAAATATTAAATACTACTTATCCGGAACTATTCAAATAAATTGAAGAGGATTACCAGTTATTATTATAAAACATGAAATTTTGAAATAGAGAAGACTATAGGATTTCTGAAAAGAAATAATTCGATCTTAGAATCTGGAAAAATAAGCTAGCTGTGACTATGTTGAAAAACTGGAATATAATGCTAAAATGTCTTAAAAAACTTTGAACTATGTAATGTTTAAATTCAAATTAAAAATCTAAATGGTTGCAAAAATTATAACAAATGCATTTAGAAAATGTTGACCGAGCTAACCATGAGACAAACAATTCTATTAGGAACCAAAACAAAAATCTTAGACTGAAAGAGAGGCGAAGGCCCCACATCTGTTGGCAAAGCTTTTGGTTTAAGCCACGCGTTTATTATAACAATTAGAAAAAATGAGAATTCCATTCTACAATCAATAATTTCTGGATCGGAACTTAGTCCTAAAATATCTTCATATAATCGAAATCCTATATTGGAGAAAACACAAGGTGTTTAAGATGGAAGATTTGCGGAAAAAAATCTATTGATGGGAAAATTATAAAAGAAAAAGCACTTAAAATATACAACCAACTTCAAAAATTTGAATCATCAACAAGTCTTCAAGTAACAAAGAATCTGGTCTTTAATGCAAGTAAAAATAAAAGGACAAGTAGCATCAGCAGACAAAAATGCTGCAAAAAGGTTTCCGGTTAAACTAGCAAAAATAATTGAACATGGTGGTTATATTCCACATCAAATATTTAATGCCGACGAAATGGGATTATTCTGGAAGAAAATGCCAAAAAGAACATACATACCTGTAAACCTGAGAAATCAGTTGGTGATCTTAAAGCAACCAAAAATTGGGTGACGTTCTTGTTTTACAGTAACGCATCTCATGATAAAATGTTAAAGCCTCTGTTAATCAACAAATCCCTTATGCCGTGAGCTTTAAGAGGTAAAAGCATAAACAACTTCCAGTTCATTTGATGACGAATAAAAAGGCATGGTCGACGGCTGATCTGCTTGCAAATTGGTTCAACAAGTGCTTTGTTTTTGAAGTCCAAAAATACATGAAACAAAAAGTTTTGGAATTCGAAACACTTTTGCTTGTTAATAATGCACCCATCTACCCAGTTCTGAATAATCCAAATGTTCCAATTACTGTTTTTGCCACCTAATACCACCTCGCTAATTCAGCCACTTGATCAGGGTATTATGGCTGCATTTAAAATGCACTACATTAAGCAAACGTTGAAGTATATTTTTCATTCAATGGAAGAATTAAATTTGAATGTTATGGAAGCATGGAGAAAGTTTACAATTATAGATTCTATTACACATTGCTTCTTTTGCCATCAAATAGTTGAGGAAATCGACCTTATATGCTTGTTGGAAAAACATTTTTCCAGCATATGTCAAAAGTGTAAGTTTCGAATGCAATTGGTGGCGAAAGTTTCAACAACATGCAAACCCACTTCAATAAGGACGATTTGATCAAATTTATGATAGTAAAGACAAATGTGATAATGACGAAAACGAAGATGAAGTTCAACTATTAACGGCTGATTTAATTTGCGAATTCCCTAAATTCACCATATGTCGCATATACTTTTTTACGCGATTTTTTTTGCACGCTTTTCTTAAGAACTTATCTACCGTGTAAAAACAGAGTTGGGAGCATGTGATATTTTTGAAAAATTAATTAAAAGGAGAAATTTTCAAGAAATCCATGAGGCTACTACATTCAGTTATACTCGCAAAAGTGTTCGATTAAATAGTGGGCTCCATATAAGGCTAACAGGTAGAATCAAAGATTTTTGAATCTGTTCTAACAGAACAAAAAATGATATACTTTTGTAATGTTTGTTCCAAAAAGCCTGTAATGCACTTTGGTGAGTGTTTTGTAAAGTACCAGACCCAACAGAACTGTAGAGCATAACACACTTCAATATTCGAGTATTTAATTCATTCAAATACAAAAAAGTTATTTTTACTTTGACTTAATACTCGCATGACCATATTTTATTTTTTTTTAAATGACCCGGAGTTGCTGATTCCTCCGTGGAAAAAAGCTTGGAGTGCAAAGGATTAAGAAAAATATTCCGAAAATTCAATGAAAAAAAAATTATCTTTTAAGTTCTTAGGTTAACTTTGAAATCTCTGGCATTTTTAATTAGTTTATTTCTAAAATCAAAAAAATAGACTCAAAAATTTATAGAAAATTTTATGGAAATCCTCAAAATGCATTTCCTTGCATCACAAAACTATGGAAAATGTTTAACGAAATCTCAGATTCTGTCCAATTTTGAAGTATTTTTTAGAAATAAAAATTAACTTCAAACTAATTTTATTTTCATAATAAATTGAAACCAGAAAAATAAGAAATTTCCAGAGATTTATAAAAGTTACTAAAGTAATAAAATAATGGAAAGAAGAAAAAAGCCAATTAGCAGTGTACAACCTGTTGAATGTTTTTCTCGTTTTTCTCCTCTTTTATTGGACGAGAGAAAAATGTTTGTTTTTCTTCCCTTAACTAAGAGAAAATTTTATTGGAAGTTTTCATTTATGTATTTCTGTTTTTTTTATTTTTTTTTTAAAAACCTTAAAAATTGTTATTTATGCCATTGGTGGCCACACACTAGTGTTATTTTTTTTTTAATTAATTTTAGAAATTTAACTTTATCGGCTTACTACTATGAGATAAGTAAATTTTTTCTATTTAGTTGACTTCTAGTAGCAAGTCTTGTTAGCGAATCTTCCAAATCAATGGACACTTTTGCTTATTTTAAAATTTCTAATAACTTCCTTGAACTTTCGTCATTACTCCCAGAACATCCTTTAATCTTAGATTAGTTTAAAAAACTTCATTCTTTTCAACCAACTTATTAGATTTCAAATATCCAGCATCCGGATGAATACCTTGGATGTTTATCTGATAGTGCAATTTTTTCGCGTGTTTTGAAACAAGTTGTTTTATCCAATCCCTCGCTTTAGCAACGTGAAGATCTTCACAATGCTCATATCATGGATAATCCACTATAAAATCCTCCACATATTGTTCTGAAAACGTTTTATTTGAAGAATGTGATTCTAAATGACAGAATCTAATGATAAGAATTTATTTCCTTAATTAAAATAAAATTCAGATTTCTGTAAAAGTATTGAGACGATTCAATTTACCCCAGGTGAGTATGGAAATTTTTTGATGTCATAGAATATGATGAATGCTATTACTTCTATATTACAATATGAACCTACTATCTTTTCTTCTAGAATATTCATTTAAATCAAATATAAATCATTAAACGAGAGACTTATCTTTTAGTCCGAAAAATACACGTATTAGAACTATAATCCTNAGATTTATATGCCACAGATCTTGACTGATTTTCAAATCTGATTTTTAGAGGTTTTATGCATTAATAGATGAGCTAAGATATTTTTCGGTATCTAATATTCCAGAGCTCAGTAATTTCCCTTCTATGCGTTCTTTTCATCTGAGGTGACTATTCAAAATCATTTCCAGATTCTTTAATTGTTACCATTAACATTTTTTTCTGATTGATCAATTGAAATTTTTTTATGAAGTTTAAATGAACTGAACGACCTTCTTACTTAAGTTAATGTGCCTACTTTTTAGGTTCAATTTGATTGCAAGTTTTTTTAGTATTCTGCTCATGTTATTATCTGGCTTACTAGGCAAGCCAGATAATCGACAATCTTTACAACAGTCGTATTTTAGATCTAATACATGATATCAGAGATATAGAAGTATAGGTCCACAGATAACACCCTAGGGAACTTCGGTTTTAATTCCTTTTCATGTTGATTGTCACTATAAACTTGTTAGATTTTGACGACTCTAGTAGAAAACATAAATTACGTTTTGTATAAATGTTACTATTGAAAATATATCTGGACATATTTTCCATTTAAGAAGTTTAATATCAAAATACTTCTTAAAGTTATTAGTGTTTCAAGTGATTTTCATGAAGTCTTTAACCAAATATTGTCATCAAGATTGATAAAATGATTTTCGTGTGATTTTTGCTGAAATTCCTTTTGAAAAGTTTTACTTAAAAAAAATATCCAACCCCAGAATTCAAAAAATAATCTTTCTTACAAAGATTTTATCCTAAATCATCTTTTAGTCTTAGGGGTCTCAGATCTTAAATATTAACATTTTTGTACACAATTTGTTTTGAATCTCCTCAACAAAATCAAGTTTTTTTTACAGCTTCATTAAATTTATCACCTCTACCAAGTACAGGTAATCCTCCTACAAGGCGTTGTAGGAGACTTTAACTCCATACAAACAGTGTGTTTCAAACGTTTTGCTCGTAGTCGTCCTAGTTCAAAGTCCGAGTTTGATCCACTATTAGATTGATCCACTATTAGATTGATCCTTTTCAGCGATTACTGGTTGGAACAAAATTTTTTATTGAAGTCTGTTTTTCCCTATTTCGAAAATCTTTATAGATTTCCTGGTAGGCAGATAAATCATTTTCAAGACTTCTTTTGAACATTTCTGCTCTATTCCGTGGAGGATCGTTTTCCAAAACATACTCTTCCAACTCCTTCGCCAGATTTAAATGTTTGAAACAAATTTCGTTGTAACTTTGCCATCAATTTAATTCTAGCGATGCTATAAAGAGACAACACACATGCAATCAGGAAATTTTCCTTGNCATTTTCAAGACTTCTTTTGAACATTTCTGCTCTATTCCGTGGAGGATCGTTTTCCAAAACATACTCTTCCAACTCCTTCGCCAGATTTAAATGTTTGAAACAAATTTCGTTGTAACTTTGCCATCAATTTAATTCTAGCGATGCTATAAAGAGACAACACACATGCAATCAGGAAATTTTCCTTGTAAAAATCAAAAAGGCTAGTTCTCAGAATTTGTTAAATAAACATATAATGCGAAATCAAGGTTTTTTAGTTTTTTAGAATATTATTTAAAGAAATTCTTGAAAATCGCGTGGTAAGAGTACCACGTTATAGGAAATTTTCCGCATTTTGCGAACCGTATTGTAGCGAAATCGCATTATAGAAATACCGCGTTATAAGAGGGTTACATGTAATAAGAATTTTGATAGTTCAATCCAAGAACTTGTATTCTTCGAATACTTTTAGAACCTAAATTATAAAAGAAGAAAAAAAAATTATTTAAAAATATTTTCCTTTAATTTCAATTTCTGTATTTCAAATGTTTATGACTTCATCAAATCATCATCGAATCAAATAATCTCCAAATCTTTCAATGTTTTAATGTAGTTTGCAATAATTACTAGTAAGTGATATGAACTGGTTCAACTCATTTATACTTTTTTCCTCATTAATTAGAAAACAGCATTAACTAGGAATGCATGCTCATAAATCATTCACTAGCGAATCTTAAATTATTGAAGGAGTAATAAACTTTATCAAATTATCCTCATACAAATTAAACTTTGTCGTTAATTCAAGTCTACAAATATTCTTAATTACTTTCTTTTATGATTAAATAACAATCAATATCTTATAAGTCTTCAATCATAGAAATGCGATTCGTTATTGCTACTCAAATCTTTATAGATGTCCTTTTTTAAGACATGGCAAAAAGCCATAAAAATTGGAGTTTCATAAGAAGTTATTTGCGATATTTGAAATTACTTTATCATTTTTATAATTTCACAGAAATAAAATTTTCTTTTCAAACCAGAAGAGGGAACAAATTCAAAATAAAAACTCTTAGGAAACAAAATAGAGTTGAAAATGTTATTGAATTCACGATTTTGAAATTAATCCCAATATTTCGATAATATTAAACTTTTTTTTCACTTCAAAACTTAACACTGAAAACAATGGGAGAGTTAATTTATTTTTCCCCGTATTTAAAGTTCTTTTAAGTCTGAAAAAAAATATTTTATTTGGCAATCAATTCAGTGGATTTGTGTCACAATTCAAATTCACAACTAGGAAGTAAAACAAAAAAGACTAAATTTTCTTCTTCAATTTCAGAGCAGAAAATTTCTTCTATAGTAAAAACTTTAAATCCAAAATTTCCTCAATCTCTGATTTAACCAGCAAGTAAGAAATAAAGAAAAACTTTTACACCTTTCAATAAACAAATCAAATCAAGTCCTCCCCTCAAGTCTTAACATTGCTAATTTGTTGAGCAGTTTCCTGACCACTTCCTTTGCTTATAACTCAATTGAAATTAAGAAATGCTTTTATCTGAGAAATTTCATTCAAATTATTTTCACATTATGTCTTTTTATTAAAGCTCAGATTTTAAATAAATTTTCTTAAAATGCCCCTTCAACACTTCGCAGTTAACCTTTTCATGCTTGAAGAAATCCTAAAATGTTTGGCTTTAAGAGGAAATTTCGTAACATATTCCATAAATTTAGACAAATTCCACTTATAATCAAATCAATGCCGAAGTTAAGGAAATTACTCAATTACTTACATAATTAATTAATTCTACTCATAAAGACAAGCTAACAGCAATAAATTGTATGGAACATAAGTACATTCGGTAAGAAAGTGGTTTCAAGAATGTCCGTCTAATATGTTTAGATTTTAATTTCAATTATAGCAAAAAATTAATTAAATTAGCAAAAGAATTTATCAAAGAACATCAATTGAGCTTTTAAAACAGCTTTAGACCATAAAATTAATTTTGAGTTGGAAACAATTACTCCCTTATTTCTGGATTTATGAAATCATATGCTGAATGAGTTAAGACTTTTTCCAAAAATATTTAAATTCAAGCTATATAAATCCTTTAAAGGATAAAAAAAAATATTGATAATATTATCTTAAAGTTAAGATATATTTGTTTTATTACTGAAAGGTCTGTCATTATTCTAATATTCGCTAACTAACTAAATCAAATAACAAATGCATTTCTTAATAAGTCAGGACGAGTCCTTAATCATCTCTTATTCTCCTAATCCCTAAATATTCAAAATTCTATTAATTTAGTCAATATATTCATCAAAAATTAAGATATGAGGAACATTGCATAAATAGTGCACACGTTTGTAGTTCTGTAGATTGCTAGGAGCAAGAAAAGTAAAAATTCCGTCAGAAAAAAGCATACGAGTATATTTTGTATTCTTCATAGCGTCCTCTCAAATATTCGTTTTTCTTTTCATTAGCAATTTACTCTGATTGCATGGTTTGAAAACTTTTACTCAATATGCCAATAGTCATGATTTAAGAAAAACGTCTAACACAGAAGACTTTTCAGTTATAAAATGAAGAAATCAACGAATGGAACAAACCCCAGTTCTGCTAAATTTCAGGAATATACCGCTCATGAATAGATCTGATAAGATATTTCGAATAATTTTGCTACTCGTGATACGAAATGCAATTGGTTTTTTTTACTCATTAATTAAATAATTTTACAAAAACGTATGATATTTTTTATGCTCTATTCAAGTTCTCCTTTTATAAGATAATATCAGCGCTCAGGAACTGATTTATAATGCCATAGCTTAACCTTAATAGGCCTACAAAACCTTTTTAGAAAAATTTGAATAAAAAATTTAAGTTAAGGAGGTATTGGCAACCGTGACAAGTGAAGAATGAAAGATGAAGCCTTCATTCCACATCGTTATTGCCCTGATTAGTAGTAATTTTATTTGAAAAGCATGAAGATTGAAGCGACATGATGCACTTGCATTACATAAATGGAATATTCAACAAAGCATCAGACCGTAGTTTTTAAAAGAGCAATGAGTATATTGCATTTATATCTACAAAAACTTCGCTTAAGCTGGGATGCTCTAATAACTCAATACTTGAAAAGGAATGTACTTATGACAACCAATAACTTTAAAGGATGTGACTTAAAATCTGCCCAAAGCAGGCATTGCGATGGAATGATGTATTTTTTGCATATTAAATATAAAGTGTTACAACATGATTATTTCTTTCTCCAAAAGCCCAAGTTACTATTCTATGGAAAACTCTTTAAGTTGGCTGATGCTACACACAAAATAAATTCATTGAAATTTTTCGGTTTTCTGTTAAACAAATTTTTTCCTTCAATTATTTTAAAAAATTTAAATAGGTTTTTTGTTTATTTTTCAGTACATACAGGCACCTACTTATTTTGAAGTTAAAAGCTTTTTTACAAACTATAAACGCAAAAAAATGAAATTCAAGTTTCCTACATCCTTTTTAAGTTACAACTTTCAACCCTGATTTCGAAAATAATTTTTTCCCTTTTCTCGCAACATTTTCCTTTCTCGAAATGCTTAGCAGCTTTTGTGAATTTCACATGCAAGAACCTTCCAACATTTAGACTACCCAAAAATAAAGGGAATTTATCTTGGAGTACAAAATAAAAACAAATTTAATTTCTATTCTCCCTGTACACTGGCTTATATGCGGATTATTAATTTAAATCTTTACATTTATAGAAAAATTTAAGTTTTTAGTAACGAAAATGAGCAAAAGACTTGTATTTGAAACTCTTACAGCCAGTTAGAATAGCATTAAATTTTGCTTTTTAAAAAATATTTAATCAAAACCATTTGAAGAGCATTGGTATCAGATTAAAAAAATTTTACTAGTAACCAGAAAATGTGTGGAGTTCTTCTAATGATAAAATTATGAACAAGCCTTTTTAAATAAAAGGATATTGAATCATCCAAAAGAAAGCTACGAACATTTTGAAAACAAGACAAGGCCATAAAATTAAAACTGAAATCTAAAATCTTGGTTGAAGATGAAAGATGAGAAACATAGCTGAAAGGAGTTAACATATGAGAACTCTTACTAATACGTCTGGTAATAAAAATAAAATTATATTAAATAAGCGTTTTGTATTTAATTTTTATCATAATTTTTTTGAATTTGATCCACTAAATAAACCAATTTAAGTTTTAGCTATTTTACAATATTCAAATTTACCTATTCAAATGTAAAATACAAAAAAAATATTTTACTCGATTATTTTGTTCTCTTCTCGAATTAAAGAAAATTGCCCGTAATGAAATTCGAACTAAAAAATTGTCCAGTTTAAAGTCTATCACTATTTTTAAATTAAAATTTCATCTTTAGGTTAAGCTGAGAATTTTCTTCATGCATCCTTTCTCCAATGTAAGGTTTGTGATCAAAGTAAATGTTAACCAATTAGTCAGGTGAGTAGGGAGTTGTTATAAAATAGCAACTAACACAAAGAGTTAAATTGAAAGCTTTTCTTAACTGTAAAGAAATCTACTGTGACTTAGGTAATCATAATGAAGTTGTCTTCTTCTACGTGCAGGTCATAGGTCCTACGCCTGTATGGCAGCATCAAGTGCATTAGCTATCAGTGGAATATCACACTAGAAACTGATATTAATTTTATGTTTGAAATAAGTAAGGAAGAAATAAGAAATTAAGTAAGGAACGGCATCACTGCAATGTTTGGAAGATGAGTAGATAGCTTGAATAGCTTCTTGAGATAACCTTAATCCTCCAAACACTCGGAAGATCGTGAGACTAAATAAAGACGACATCAGAATATATGTTGGCTTGACTGGTGAATGTTTGAAGTTGCTTAAAAAGTATTTTACCAAATTCGGGGAGACTGACTAGTGATCTTGCAGAGGATACGATTTTAAGGACAAGATTACTGTTGTAATAAATAAATGTGGCTAAGATGTATGCCACTACTTTTTAAATACTCACACATTTCTAAACAAGGATACCTTTAGACCCAATAAATTATGGGTAAGCCCAAAATTTTATTCAAAAAATTTAAAACCTATATCTTCGTTGCTCCGAATTCTACTTATGAAGTTCTAAACCACAAAAACTGGAATGTAAGAACTACAAGACTACTAAGTTTACTGAATGCTTTTTTTTACTCTTTGAACTGAATCCATGCAGATGACAAATATATCATACATCCTGATAAATAATATAGCTATCACAGTAAAAGGATAGATTTTATAATATAAAAAAAAAACTACATATTTCTTGAAGATCTTGTCACATGCTGCTACTAATATTACTATTGAAGGCCAAACCCTGAAGACCAAATCCTGAAAAACGCATGTATTTTCTATTAAAAAGAAAAAAGAATTTAGAAAAAAGTAGTCAGTTTAGAGGTCAAAGTAAAAAATTGCAATGAAAAATCGAATTACCTTAGTAATTTGTTAGGACTCTGCTTTTTCAAGAAACACGTAAAATAAAATATTTTAGAGCCAAAAATTTACACTACTTAACAAATGTTATCTGTTTTGTAACCAACCATTTTAGTTTTTCACAAGTGGAATTCACTGAAACCGTCTGAAGAAATTCTAACCCATGCCAAATAAACTAATAGAAATGGAAGTTTAACACCGCAAATTGAAGATTGTGTCTCAACAAATAAAAGAGAAACAAGTGATGGAAGCTAAAAAGAGCAGTGTTCAAACACCATCTATCTTCTTTTTTCTTTTTTTTAAACAAATTCAAGAGATTTCCTGCATATAATCATAAATTCACTTACCATCTTTCTTGAGACTTCAGCTGTAGAAAATTCGATGCCAGAAACCCCTCATACAGTTAAGAGATATTAACCTACTTTCTGGTCTACCGCTTTCTAACGCTATGCGAATATTTTAACATCAAATGTGAAAACTATTCTTCTCTTAACTCTTTCGATATTTAACTAAAACCCACATTTTTTTTTAAAAAATATCTCTAAATTCCTGAAATCATTTTAAAGTGTTAATTGGTTCGACTTCGAAACAAATTAACAGAAATTTCTTATTACAATTCAACGATTTTAGTTTTTCTTATCTCTTAAGATATTTTGTTCAAACTGGAACAAACATTTATATTAAAATATGCCTCCTAATGGCTATTAAGCCTACAAATTTCTAAAATTATTTTCAAGTTATGTTCAAGGCTTATCCACACCTATAAACTGAAATTACGATTATTAGATAAAAAAATGACTTACCTTACTCGCAGAGACAAAAGTTTAGATTGAAAAACAAAACACCTATCACCCCCAATTAAAACTCAAAAAATTTGAATGTAATCAACAATTCCCTTTTTATAAAAGATTAGATTTTTAAAGCAATTAGAAAAACCCCGCTTAAATGGATTATAAGAAACGATTGATCAATAATTGACCTATTGATTGGAAAAAGAGAACGTCTTCAATTGAAAGAATTAATTAGCGCTGCAATTTCCTACAAAAGTTTCAATTAATTTTTAGCTTGCAGATGTTTTTTGTGTTTACTTCAATTGAAAGACATTGAGTCTTTTTTTTTTTTTAAGAAATTTAATTCTGTGTACATTTTTGATTTAGTCAAAAAAAATGAATTCAAAATATCTTAAATCTCAGAAATATTCTCATTTCCAACTAAAATTATAAAACGATACCCTGTGATCTTAAACTTTGCAATATCCTTAAGAGATGTTAACTAAACCTTTCGTGGTATTCTATTTTTTGATTGGTTTAACCCTTTACACTCCTGGTCTCACTTACCACGCTATGTTGTCCACCAACTCTGATATCACAGTCTCACTAACCATCTTAATTTACATGACAAATTTACATTGATTTCAACTCTCTCTCGCTCTCCTTTGACAAAGTAATTTTATATCAATATTAGAAAAATATAACTGATACTCTTTATAACGAGCATACTATAGAGCATAACCCCTAAATATTATATTTATAGCATGACTATATATGACCATATTTTGTTTTTCCTTAAAAATGCCGCCGAGTTGCTGGTACCCTCATGGGAAAAAGCTTGGAGTGCAAAGCGTTAAATTTAATATGCTGGAGCTTTGCTGAAAGATAGAAGTTTGAGTTAAAACGCATCAAGAATTATAGAAATCGCTTTACATCAAGCTTATAGGAGACGATTATAAAAAATATAACATATTCAGAAATTTCGTTGCACATTTTATTACAAACATTTTAAAACTAAAGAGCCGAATATGGATTGGGTTTGTTGTCGTCACTACAATCTCATCAACAGATTTTTCATTTTGTGCAAATCCTAATGATTGAATGATTTCATTGACATTAAAACAATACTTCTTTCAGTTGGGCTTTTTATCAAAACGTTGGTATTAAGAACTTTACTTTATGCTAATTTAGATCAAAGATATTTCCAGACAATGATTATCTGGTAATATTTGAAGGTAAAAATTTTCAATTTCTTTATGAACAGGGAGCTGGTAACTTATGTAAAATTAATAAAACTTTAAAGTAAATGGTTTAGTTTTTTGTAAATCTTTCTAAATATATTTGAGCCGCATCAGCAGCAATTGCAACCCTCTTTCGAGTTGGAAATTATGAAGAGAAAATAAATTTTTAAAATTTTGAAACCTACCCTTACTAATGTAAAATTTATTCTAAGTAGGTGGTTATTATTTCTAGTTTGGTTAACAGAGTATTTAAACAGATCCTAATTTCATATCAAACACGCTCTAAAATATTTCAATTTTTAAGTTTCCCTCGATTATTGAAAAAAAATTTAATATGCCTTCTTATTTCTTCAGAACCATTGAATCTGTTGTAATCATTCATATTGCCGTTTAAAGATAAAACTAAATCATAAGTAGAGTTAATACTTGATGATTTTATTCAAAATTTAATGGGTTTAAAGAAATAAAGTAGTTTTTGTTCTCGGGAGCACAGACTTGAGCAGAATCTGTAGATAACAAGTTCCATTAAAAGAAGCACCTTCAGGTGTGCAGAAACAATTTTTTAAGAGTGGCATTTATTAAACGCATAATCTCTGAATCAGCAATATCGGTTATTATCGGAATTATCCCTGTAGATTCACTTGCGAAAGAACGAAAACTGCATTCCTCTAGAAATGTCCGCACAATGGGTAATGGAAAAAACTTGCATATGAAAACTCTATGAATTAAAATTGTGCTCATAGCTTGTAGAGCTTTGTTAAATTATACATCTTACAGTTTTTTGAACGGAATTATCAAATTATTGCTGTAATATTTGCAGTACAAACTTTGAATCATGAAAATAACTTAAAACAAAAATTACACAAAAAAGTTTTATCTCATGATTCCAAGAATGAAATAGAAGAAGCTTACGACTGTTAACTATTTCTTAATCAATTTTTATTATTGATTATGATCACAATATTTACAAAGCTTGTATGAAGTTAATTGCTTCCAACTAAAATACGATAAATAATCTTTGAAAACAAGTATAGCTCCTGATCTTAGGTTTACTTTTTAAGCTAAATCGACTAACATCAATGATTCACAACAACTGGCTATGAAATTATCGCCTCCGTAATACAGGAGCATGATTTTCTTCAACCACAATAGTTTTGGTCATAACATCATAGGCGGTTCGATTATTTTTAAAGAAGAGCATGACAAAGCACATTGGAAAAAGTAACACCATTAAAATATTTTTTGCCAATGCACGGAATAAAGCTCTTTTTAAGCCAGGATTAGATGCTGGAAATAAAATAGCTCGCAAAGGTATGCCTGGCTGGGCTGGATGTAAGGGTAGAACTGCTTCAACATAAACAATTCGAATTCCAACTAATATTTTTCCTGGTGTGGCACCTCCAATGTACCCATGTCCTGACATTGTCCACAATGCTTCATAAAAACAAACAGCAATTTTTGTTAAAATTTCTAATACGAGCAAATCTGATGAAAGCATTAAAAATTCAGTATAATCATCCTCAATCGACTTTCTTAAAGCATCCAAATCAAATCCAATGCCCCTTCAAAAATATGAAAAACCAAAAAAAATCGATAATTACTTCAATAAATATCACAGAAAACACACTTACAAATCCAAATCGAAAAAGTCTACTATTGTAAAAGTTAGCATTAGTTTGACCAGAAGGATTAGAACAACGTCAATAAATTCAGCTAAAAACCGCTTCCAGAAAGGAGCTATCACAAATTCATATCCTCCGTTATGGTTTATAACTAAATAAAAATAATTTAGTATGAAAATATCAAAGGCTTGGATAATTTCACACATACTTTCTTCCTGCCTCAAGTCGTTATCAAAGTAATCTGCAATTCTCCGATCTGGTCGGATTCCATTACCAATTCCAAAATTATGAC
The DNA here is from genome assembly GCA_001015215.1 of Holcocephala fusca. Lineage (NCBI taxonomy): Eukaryota > Metazoa > Arthropoda > Insecta > Diptera > Asilidae > Holcocephala > Holcocephala fusca. The sequence goes on from JXPE01019595.1 coordinate 14,295, forward strand.
CAAGAAAACTGTGATTTGGTGTACTGCTGCGTGAATCTACTGCCACAGTATCTTGTGCCTGAGCCTGAAATATGTGAGGATAGTTCGCCATTAAATAGTACGGAAAACACGCAAGCGCGTTTTGTGAAACATTGGACATGTTTGCATGATTAACCCATGCCCGTAATAATTCAAAGTATGCCTCCTTAGAAGTCATTTCAGATTTGATTTGCGATGATGAAAATGGACCTTGTAATTCGGGTTCCTTTTTCACATTTTTATCAGAATCTTCATCTCTCATTTTCACTAGTAAATTTATTAAATTTGTTCAAAGAAAAAAGAAAATTTGTGTTAACTTATAAATTGATTTTTAACTTCTTAGTCACTTGTCAAAACAAACAATTGCGCCCAGATTTCCAGCCCTGAACTGAAAACCTTAGAGAAAAGCCTTGTAACTCAATTGACGTCTCAAATCTGAAAGGAAGAACAAAGATAAATACTTTTCTACAAAAAAAAAATATAAGAAGTAAAATTTCTTAAAATAAATGATGTTGAAGAAAATGAATAGAATTTTTTATTAAAAAGTTGTAAAAAATTCAACTTTAAATTAATTTGCTTCAAATTGTCACATTACAAAGTGGTACAATAAATTAAGTATAACAATTTTAAAGAATATAACTAACTGCTTTAAATGCACAGCAGGAAGTATTCAGAAGAACAGCACCTCCAATATTTTCTGGAATTCATCAATTCCTTTTTAAGTTCGCTGCACAGATTTAGGAAATATTCCTTCAAACACCTTTGAAAGCTTGAAGCTAAAATAATTCTTTAGCCATTGTTATCAGTCAGTTTATAATTAAACAAGGGTAAAGGAAAAAGCTCCAGGATTAATATTTTAATTCAAACATTAACTTTTCAGGTTTTTTTCAGAAATTAAAGAAACATTTTTTTAAAA
>JXPE01019595.1:16322-37196 GCA_001015215.1 Holcocephala fusca
TTTTTTTTTTTGTTAAGTTTCATAATCTGCGGACCAATGAGATTGCTTCATCTAAAAAAATATTGTGAATTTTCTAGACACATTTTTAGTTTTATTTTTTCAACATTAAGTAAATTATGGCGAATATGTGTGTAAGCTTTTTAATACATCTTTAATTCCATTGAAAACTCACAACTATAATTAAATTTCTATTAAAATTTCTATTTAATTGCGGCGTTTTCTTATTTATCGATGCAGATGCGTTTTCTAGCTCATGTTTTCCAGAAGAATTATTAAATTAGTTTTATAAAGAGTTTGCATTAAGTGGGAAAGTGAATTTTACAATTATTTCGAAATTTTCCTTAAATTTTATTGATTTACAAATTCCTGCCGATATTGTCTTTTCGAGCCTACTCGTTCATTTCTCCTAAAACAACACAATAAAATTATTTGCAATTTGAATGAGAATTCGAATAAAATCCTACCATTATTCACTTATTTTAATGAATACTTAACAAAAAATGAATCATATTAAAAATTTAATTATGTTAGAAATTTGCAGCAAATACAGAAACTCTTTCGGATCGTAAAAACTCACGAAAATTGTGTACAACAAACGTTGCAACTTTCTGGATATTAAGCAATTACTTAATTTTTTGTCCAATCAATTTTAAGATTTCTTAAATTTGAAGAGTTAATAAAAATTTCCACTAACTCAACTCAAAACTTAGGCCATGAAGTTTTATGGTTCGAGCTCTTTTAAAATTTGTCCAGTTGCTTTCATGTACAGGCAGGAAATATGTGAATATTCTCAAACATAGAAGAGAAGTCGGTCAAAATTATATTTTTGGTTTATTTTATTTATTTTTTGTTTTTAAAATATTTACTGGCTTTTAATGAATCGATTTAGTTTTGGAAGTGAGCTTTGCTTTGCTTATTGTAGGAGCACTAGCGAAATTGATTCAGTAAATCCTTTTGCCTAAAATTACATCATTTCTTTAGTTTTCAATGCAAAACTATAAAACACATTCATTAAAATCTTACCAACTAATTTTGACTGTGCTTTTTACTAAATTTTGAAATGAGGAGATAAAAAACGCTTTAAAAATTTGGATCTTCTACTCCTTTCATGAGTGAAATTTTAACCTTTTAGGTATTTTTTTTAGTTACTGGATTGTAATTTTTCATATTTTTTTCAAATCTATGAAACATTATCAATATTATCACATTTTCATGTTAATTTCCGTATTCTTGTTTACTCTCATCAAACTGCAAAATAATCCATTCTTCAATTTACAACTTTTCCAAGATATTCTGAAAATAAAAAAAAAAATTATATTCGATGGATTTCACTTTTGTTTTCGTTCTTATGAAGAAATCACAGCGATTTTGAAAATTTTTCTTGCAACATTGCGAGAAAAATGTTTAAAATTATTAAATTATGCGTCGTTTCTTGTTTGCCCAGTTGTTGAAATTAATGATCATTCTGGAAGACTGGTTCTTCGACGAAACAAGGGTAAGGAAATATAAAAATATTTCGGATTAGGAAATTCTTTCTCACACTTCATAGTTTCCGAAGAAAGTTAGCAATCATTTAAAGTATTTTTAAGATTACTTTTAACAAGGGGTACTCCAAATCCGAGTGCTCTTCTAACATTTGTAGGCACCTATTGTTTAATTTCACGTTTAAAAAATAAATGCTCGATATTCTGTTCTACGAAGTACGTGATATTTTTGCTTATTTAATCATAGAATTATTTTCTATTTACAATTTTTGTTAATATAAAAATGGTTCTTGTTCTCTGGTGCAATTCAAACCAGATACAGTTCCCACCAGGAAAGTTCGGCCAGGCTCTGAGTCAGCTCACTTGAATACACGAACATCGCTTTAAACATTTATCGATGAAATTCGAACTTCTGCTCTTTTCAGATGACAGTAATTGAAATGTTTTTAAAACAATTCCAGTATTCTCTAGACTTCTAATCCTCACCAAATTTTAGAAAGATTTAAAAATCCTGTGATAACTTTGAAACTAACGAAAATGTGGAAAATAGCAAAAGGAGCAAGGTGAAATGTAATTCTTTGAAACTATGGCGGTAGAATTCAAACTTAGATCTTAGAATTTGCTCTGAAGGTTGGGACTTTAATTGTTTTAGTTAAAATCTATCGTGAATCTACCTAGGACAAAATTTTTCGGATGGATCTGTGCTTTATACATGAGACAAAAGTTGAGCTATGAGTCTTCCCCAAAAAAAAGTGAGTTAGAAAAGTAAGGACACCCAAGATAAATGACACTCTGTTTTTTTTTTAAAGCCAGAATTTAAGAATTCAGTACTTTAAATCCAGCTGTGGTTAGAGTATTAGACCAATAATTACTCACGGTACTATAGACGTGTGATAAACGAATATAAAAAAAGAAGGGGAATGTGAGGAAACACTCATGTGGAGTGTTTCCATTGCCTGGGGGCTATTGCTCCTAACATTAAGCTCTACTCTAAGCCAAGCCCTAGGAATGATTACTGGCTTGAATGAAATTGATCTTCATGAGGGGGGGAGGGTATAAATAATTGGCAGAGCGAAGTCCCATATCATACCGCATGGGAGAATAAGACGCAAGGGACCTTTTGTGCTCAACATTAAGATGATTATATTTGGTAAGAATTTTAAAAATAGCATACCTCATAGTTGGGAATTCAAACATTTTAAAACTTCTTGCTCTATTTTCTTATTAGATAAATTTTACACATTAAGGATATTCGCAAGAATTATACTGTTCGTTGCAAGTACTCGTATACCAATGATCAGGGCCATTCCCATTTCATCCGGTTTTAAAAGTATGACTTCTACCAAAGTTACGCAATAGTAGCTTCTTATAATCCTGGGGTTTTTCGTAACAACAACCGACAACCTACAACGATTCCTCATCAGACTTACAGGTTTTGCATAAGCTAACGGATGTTCCTTCGATTTTGGAAATATAACTTCTAAGTACTCTTGGCTGTTACATAACAAGACCGACATAATCTTTAAGGTTGCTCTTGTTTAACTTAAGAATCCTTTGAGTCTTGTATTTGTTTGGATCCTTAAAAAAGTTTTTTGTATGTTTACCACTCATTTCATTGTAAAATCCGATTCCCATTTACAAATTGCCGCTTTAGTTTTCATTAGTTAAATTCTTGCTTTCGACAAAAATCACTTCTTAACTTGTTCTGGAACTTTCTGATGGTTAGCGTATGAGAAATTTAATTTCAAATTGGCTTACAGTGTGCATTAACATCTATTAGGACCTAAAGACTATCTACAGTTATCAACCGACCAGAATCTAACCATGACCACCAATGAGCGAATCTAGTCCTGTCTAATTATTTGTACAGAAAGAAATTCTTTTGTCGCTTATGTTTTTACAGATCAAAAGACAAGTCCCAATGTCTATTGCCGCAGGTTCACATTGAAGAATATATGAGTAGTTTTCCAGCCTTCATTCGATCTCCATTTAATCCATTTTATGTTGTTTCCTTGTTTCTGCCCATCGATAAGTTTAAAAAGGGACAATATTACTAGATTAGAAAAAAAAAATTTATTTCAGTTATGAAAAAGTAACATCAAAGTTAACATCACTTGTTCATAAATATTCTGCTAAACTAGCTTCGGACCTGATCGGTTCACATACATTCTGCATTCCTTTTCCAACTTCTAAGCCATCGTAATTTATTCTCTGTAATTTATATTTGTTTTCAAAATTGAATAATCTTTAAATGAGAGATGATTCTATTATATGTTCTAGGATTTAGGAAATATAAAAATAAATGTAATGAAATTGTTCTTAAAAATTCGAAAAGTTCATTTTATGAAGGGTTTTCAGATATACAGAAGATAATTTTCATACACTTTGAATGATTTACTAGAAATATCGGCATTGTGTTTTTTAAGCTACGCAAAAGACAAAATATTCTAGGCATTAAAAGTAAAGCTAAATAATTTTTTTTTGTTTTAACAATTTTGGACGAGTATGCAAGAGATTTTAAAACTACATTTTTAGAAGGGTTTTAAAAATTCTGACCTATCAATCGAACACCGGTTGCGAATGTATCGGACCTTTCTTGGATAAATTCACTTTTTTACACTTTCTCCCTTGATGCTAATGTTTTCTATTCTATAATTTTATTTACTTTTTTAGTATATTTTGTTATTATAAGCAGCTTACTTTCTTTACTTTCCTTGAGGTGTAACGTTGGCTGTTATGGCCTCATTCTAAAGAAAAGAAGAAAAGAAAACGGTTGGTCTTTAAATTGCTTACAAAGACTTAAAACTTGTCATTACATTTTTTTTTTAAAGCACATTTCGCAATTAAATAACAATAAATACTGGTATCATTGTCAAGTTCTTTGTTAATGCTAACGTGCAGAATTGGGTGATATACTTGTATATTGGATGCAATCAATTCCATAAGACCAACTAATTGAGATCTATCCAACCATTTGAAATTTATCGGAAGCCCACAAGGTGCTTGCACAGACTATTTTATGCAATTTATACTCTGTTTTTTAGATAGTCTCACCGTTCAAAATTACAAAGAAATTCAATCGATTAGTGACAAATTGATTGGTTTTCTTTCGATATTGTGATTATTCATCGATTAGCTAGATAGCTTGAAGTAATTGACGATCATCATCGATCATGGCCAAGATGATCATGAAAAAGTGAAGATTATCAAAAACTGTAACTAAGGTCAAGACTTTAAATTACTGTTAAGTCAGCGGTGGAGTTTTAATTGTGATAGTATGATCTACAGTTGCGATTGTTGGGATCAATTTCGTCATCGGTGTCGTAAGCCTCCGCCTATTGCTGCCACAAGCCTCTGGCAAAGCCCCAATTGTTATACTCCAGTCAGTTTATTATCTGGCATGAGAGCAACAAGTTAAGAGCCCCCCTTGTAAAGTAGCGTGCGAAGATTATTCAACGCATGATCATAAAATAGTAAAATTTTTATCGGTAGTGTCGGGAACCCGTTTAAAATTTTCTATTTCCTCACACTTCCGGAAGTAGTTGAGTTTAATTTAAGTGATTTTTTCAGCAACTTTAGTGGATGCCTATTAAGTCAAAATGAGATTCTTTTTAGGGAAAAGTTAGTATTGCTTCTACCATTAGTGGTTCAAATGAATTAAAATTCATTTTAAATTTTTCACATTGAATTGAATGAGTGAAGAAAAGATTCGATTAATTGGATAAAGCGTCAATCAGGTTATAAGCTAGACGACCAGCTGAATAAATGGATAATATTTAAGTTATTCGATTTGTTAACACCTGAAAAGTGGATAAGGTGCCACGATGTTTTTATGTTTTTTTTTGTTAAATTTGCTTTCTTTTATCCCAAGCTTGAGCACATTAAAATTTCATTTATTCCAAAATTAACGATCTAAGATCAGGGGAATCTCTGCAGGTCTTCAAAATCGTGACAATGTAGCATTAATCAAGCCGCGATTTATTCATGAAGTCATGTGTTAAACCAAACTTATGTTGACAAAATATTAATAATTAATTATTTTTGTAATTTCTGATATGAATAAATTTCCTGATGTCCTTGACTCTAGTTAAGAAAATATTTGCAAAAGGTGGCCAGAAAGATTAAATAAAAAATGTTAGCATAATTTTAACATTCTTTTCTTTTTTCTATTGAAATTAGAAAATAATGAGGGCAGGAAATAAAAAATTATATCGTGATGTGACTACAGGATAGATTTTTAACTCGGATGTAATAAAATTCTTTTACAGAGTTTAAAGTCCTTCGTCGTCATCATTGTAGTTGTAACTGTCTTATATCGCTTTGTATATAATCGAAAATACTTAAAAATAGCTTTAAGCATTATAGTCTGATTTTCTTGATGTTTTTAATTATTTCCTGATCCTTTACGAATATGACACAATAGCGACTTAACACATCTCCTCTCACGATTCATAATTTTTGAGTTATCTGTTTAATGTAATAAACCGGAAATCTTCATCTTTGAATCAACAGAAAAAGGACATAATAAAAGAAAACTAGAAAATAATCCATAATTTCGGTATGGATTTTAGCGATGATATTATTTCGCCTTCTCACAAAGACAGAACTTTTAATCCGCCAGAGTAAGATCTTATCTCATCTTATCATATCTTATCTGTTTTCACTAATTAAGAGCTCTACAATAAAAGCTTGAGATTTTATGTTTTGTTGCTAGATTTTTTTGGAAATCGGAGACTGTGAACATTGTACTTCTACGTCACTATACTATACGTATCAGTCGTTATGATAGCTGCCCAAATCATCTGCACAGGATCTAAGACGTTCAGTGATTAAACATCTTGGACGTACTACTAACCCAAAACACTCACTGAAAGCTACTTGTATATCAGTCTATTACTGATTTCAGCGGATAATGATAATGAGAGATGTTTCAAATTATTTTCATTATTTTAGAGACTATTTGTTGATTTCATGTGAGAAGTTTCAGATAATATAAAATATTTAAATTGTTAGGGTCTCTGTTTTCACAATAGTTGATAAGAGCGTCTTCAAAATTAAAGATCTCTTTTTAGTTTTATAGTTTTAATACACAGATAATGACGTGTAAGTTAGTTAAGTGTCGGATAAAAAATATTTTATTTGTGTTTATTAGTTTTGAAGATAATTTAGATTTTTTTTGATAATTCTACATTTGCTTTTAAGCTATCGAATTAGTGAAATCAATTTTTTGCGCTTCATTTCAATGCATTCTTGATTTTCAAGTCATTGAGAAGATTTCTAATTTTATTTTATGAAAATTACGAGTTGATCAATACTTTTAAATCGCCACTCTTTAGTATCAATTCGAGCTTAATGGGATCTGAAAAGCTTTCAAGTAGTCTAGAGAGTACCTTTTTTTTTATTTTGCACAATGAGCTGTGGTGTTATCTTGTTAAAAAAATGAAGTGTTAACATTGTGTAAATCTTTACTAAAGTTTATCCTTCAAAATTCTTTAGTAGCTAAATGTATTTTTTGGATTATTTCTTTTGCTTCTGAGGCATCAATGTCTCTACCTAAACTACCCAAATTAGTAGTATTTCTCCGGAATCTAAAATGCAATTTATTCTTACTTACTCTTCAAATCGATTATGGTGCAAAAAAAACTGGAACCTATTAAGACTAAATAAACTACATTTTTTTTTTGGTTTTAACGCATATTTTTGCGTTGAAATTTGATTTGGTAACTCTATTCGTGATTCATACATCTATTGGTTAGAAACAAGTAGATTGATTTTGCAATATTTACGACCAATTTCTGATTTTGAGATATATTAAATGAATAAGAATTTAAAGAAAATTAAGAATGGACGTAAGTAGTGAAGGTATGGATTTCATAACACAAGAGCGTTACTCTTCAAAAAGAGTCATACGTGTAGAAAAAATAGTTAAAAAAGACTTTTAACTTTTGGAAGATTAAAAAGGTTTGATAAAAAAACTGGATAGCTTTGTAGGCAAATGTTCTATTAAAGAGCTAGGAGTTGAAATCATTTCAGGAAATGTACTAATTGGTATGAAAAAATGAAAAAATAAAAATATGTTTCGATACAATGTCGGGGAGTCTAGTTATAACATTGTCAAAAATCTCATCTGTAGTTATTCAATTGCAGACATAGTCAATAAGTAAAATAAAATGGAGTGGATTTAGTTCGTTACCCTACGGAACCTCACAATGGTATGTAAAATAGATGTTTAGGAAAATTTTGTATCGTGTATCGGATTATATGATAGTATACCTCTAAAATGGTAGTTGATTGGCGTTTTAAAATTAAGAATTTTTATAAATATCTGGAATTAATCCCTTTTTATTCTTAAAATTAAACCTACAAAAGACATAAAGTTACCTCTTTAGTAAGGGTTTCATTTTGGTTTGATTTTTTATAAGAAGACCTAGATGAAAAGAGTTAATATGTTAAACTTATTTTAGAATCCGAGATACTAGAAATGAGTGCTGATAATGTGAAGATTTTGAAGCGTTTTATTTAAATATAAGAAATTATTTAATTAAATTAAATGGAAAAGACTATAAATTTTAAATGTTAATCGTCAATGATTGACTATTACATAAAGGACTTTTCAGAGCTATTTAGCGCTTACATTTTTCTTATTTTGATTGTAAGACAAATAAGTGAATATTTATACAAGTTTGGCAAAAACTGAGAATTCGATTCATCTAAGCTTGGAAATGAAATTATAATCAAAAAGGTGTATAAGCCCATTGGGAATTATTAAAAATTAAAGTGAAAAGTTAAGTTAGTGAAAAGTTTATGAGATTTGGTTAGTTGATGATATAATTTAGGCCTTTTAACACATATTCGCCTGGAAATTTTTCCACCACTGTTCACCAAGGCGGACATTTTTGACATTATTTGTAGAAACTATATCCTCTACAACCAAAAGAACCTAACTTTTACAAAATCAAATATTTTTTAATAAAATTTTGGTGAATTAATTTTTTTCTGAAGATAAATAATATTTGAATCCACAAAAAGTTTAAATTAATTATTGAAAACAAATGTGTAATATGCTCTCATTATTTTATTAGAAAAAAGTAAATTATTTTCGAAGCTTTATCAACAATTAATAGTTCTTCAACGAATGATATGGTTCGAAATTAGTTCCAATATAAAGGGTCATGTTGCTAAAATCAATTGTTAACTGTACAAACTTTTGCAATATTTTAGTTTTGTCCTTCCTGTAATCCAAAGTGCTAAACTTGCATTTCCCAACGGAACGAAGCCCATCTAGATCTCTAGATGTCTGGTCAATTTAAGTAAACTGGGAAACACTGACTCTATATTTACGGCAGGGCAAAACCCTAAGCAAAACATTATAAATATAAGCATAACCTTTTATATTAATTTAAGTTTTGATCCGGGAATAAATAGAGCACAAGCTGTAATTAAAAGTTTGTACGTGTTTTTTTTTCTACTTATAATAAGTAGAAATTTAATTGCAACCCAAGTATGGACCAGGTAAATTAAGTTTGGGGTTTTTTTAAAGTTCGGACTTAGTTCGACAAATGATTATCCACTAATGCGGTTTGATTTATATTTGTCGTAAAGTAGCACCAAAAAAAGGCCCCGCATGTAGGAGGAAAATGAGGTAACCGTGTTAGTAGGCACTCTTTCCGGGATGCCAGATAGATTTCATCTAATTTTATTTTTTACCATCTTCTGGTTGAAAAGGTACAGATTTTAGACTTTTCCAACTCAAAAAAGGTAATTGCACTGATTACAGGAACATCAAAGATACAGACAGGAATACTNTTAAGTTGAAATAAATATTCCCATATTCTCATTCCTTTCTCATGGAGTTATCCCACTTTTATTCCCGTTAAATAGACTAAAATTCATAACAAAGCTGAAAAGATCAATAGATTTCCTTGAAAATGCTTCGAAATAGCTAGTCAGAAGCCCGGACAATGAAGACTTTCTGATGCTAAAAACCAAAATTACTAATCCTTTAGAAAATAATTACAAACAGGTCATAATTAATAAATTCAGGATTGATCGCATTAACGTTATCACTAAGATTACGAATAATACGTAGATCCTGCTATCGATCAGCATGGATCAAGCTCGTCAATAGTAGAAATTCCTGGAATCAATCGAGTGTCATTTTATTGAGAATACGAGTCCTTTCTTTAAACTGATGATGATTACATCTAGATACAATTTCTGCTTGGACACACAAACAGTATTAAAATTTGAAATGGAATAGTCAACAATCAGTCTAATTTATTAAAATCCTGCTAAATAGTGCTGAAGTGTTCTCATTATTAAAGAAATACTAATCTTACCAATTTTTTCTCAATCTATTCCTTGAGATACTTTTTCCAAAAAAAAAGTATTTCTATATTTCAATCTATCGACCAGTAATTGTATAAGATATCTGCGGGCTCGTGTCATTGAAAGAATTAAGAATTATATCAGTCCATTTTATTGATTCTTGGGTTTTGGGTTTCTGCAATTTAGAAATTTGACTCTGATATCGATTAAATTATATTTTTATAAACTCAAAGAGATCATTTCCAGTAAATAAACTTGTTACTTCTTCTACTCTATTGGGTTAATTTGGAATTATTTTTAGATTAGAGACTCCTTGAAAAGGTTCCAATGTCAAAAGGTTCTATGTCAGTATCAGACCACAAAGTCATCTTAAAAATCACTATAATTTTCAGAGTCACTAAATTGTATAGGATAGAAACGCGGTCATTTTTTAACAATAATATCATTTATTATTTCTTAAATATTTGAACAACCAAGCGCTTAAGCTATAACTACTACTGGTACTGCTGTACTACTACCTATTTCGACCTTGAATCCTTATACAACTCAAATTGAAGCTAATAATATTTTTCGTATAATTATTTCTGTTTAGTAAAAATTAAATTTTAGTTTATTGAGAATTAAAGGCAATTATTTACTTTAATGTAGAAATGACGAATATTTTCGTCATTCGCTTCTGGTGATTGAATATGAAATGACGAATTTTCGTCATTTGGACGAATATGTGTTAATGGTTTGAAAAGCTGTAGGAGTTTTGAAAAGTTTTAAATTTGGAATCTTGGCTTTCATCTTTTATTTAGCCTTAACGATTGATTTATATTTGTAATTTTAAATATTAAGCTGAACTTTAATTTTTATGTGGAAAATTAAGAGTAGATGCAGTGATTCTCAATTTTTTATTTATTTCTTGCCTTGGTGCCGAGCATCTTTTGAATAAAATTATCCTAGAATTTTGGAGAAGAAGAGTAATAGTATTAAAATTCAAAAGCTTAATATATTGAGCTAAGACTGTAACTTATCGATTTTACAATAAATGTCGCGAAAGTTAGAAAATTTATTTCATTGGAAGAAGACAAAATCAAAATCTCAAATAAGTTGGCTGATATTAAGAAAACTTTTGGATAGTTCATAGAACATTATTGTCAATTGGGTATTGAGTATAATGTATGCACTTTGCTTGAGTCTATTAAGAATTTAGTAAATTTTGTTAAAATAAGGGTTTTGGAGTAGAATTGCATTGTTTTGCTTGAAAGTATTGTAGCTAAGATGAAGTTTTAAAGTAATAGTAAAATAAATCGAGATGAAATGAAATTTTGAACTAAAACTTTCTAATATTTTTTTTTCTTCCAGAAGATTTCAAAATAACACTAAAAGCTGCTGTATCGATTATTCTCAGCTTAATTTGTTCCAGTCTAGTAACTGGGGAAGCTTCTCGCCCCCATATAATATTTATTTTGGCGGATGACTTGGTAAGTTAAATCCATTTGGCAGAGGGCATACTATGCAAATACTTCAAGCACTTGTGCACTATGAGCATATTTTTATTTTTTTGTCAATATTTTGCATAAAACATTTTCCCTTTTGTTTGAATTGGATACAAAAAGGGTTGGAATGATGTTGGATTTCATGGGTCAGCGCAAATTCCAACCCCGAATATTGATGCTTTAGGATATTCTGGACTAATTTTAAATCGGTACTATGTGAATCCAATTTGTACCCCATCAAGATCAGCATTGATGACAGGAAAATATCCCATACATACAGGTAATTTGAAAATTATGTTAACGACAATTTTATTATCTTTAATCAAAAGGATTTTTGATTTAGGTATGCAGCACACTGTTTTATATGGAGCTGAACCAAGAGGACTGCCATTGTCAGAAAAGATTTTGCCTGAATATTTAAATGAATTAGGGTAGTTACTGACTTTCCTTACATTTCAAATTTTTTTTATTTTTTTTATGGTGGTGTAAATTTTAAGATATTCTTCTCATATTGCCGGAAAATGGCATTTGGGACATTTTAAAAAAGTGTACACACCCTTATTTAGAGGATTCAAATCCCATGTAGGATTTTGGACAGGACATCAAGATTATTTTGACCATACGGCAGTAGAAAACCCGTCTTGGGGGTTGGATATGAGAAATGGTTGTAATTGTAATTTGTAGATTCGATTTTCTGAAATAATGCAGTTTATTTTTTGACTGTGTAGGTCTTAATGTGGCATATGATTTACATGGAAAATATACTACGGATGTTGTAACAGAGGAATCTATAAGAGTTATAAAAAATCACAACAGTTCGATTCCACTGTATCTTTATGTGGCTCATGCGGCTGTTCATTCAGGTAACCCATATAATCCATTGCCAGCTCCAGATATTGCAGTTGAAAAGATGAAACATATTTTAGATTATAATCGTAGAAGATTTGCAGGTGAGAAAAAGTTTTGCAAAATTTTTTTTTGGAATAAATTAATAAATTATTTTGCAGCTATGATGTCTAAGTTAGATGATTCAGTGGGTGCCATCGTGCATGAATTACATCAAAGAAATATGCTTAAGGATTCTATTATTGTTTTTAGTACTGATAATGGTGGTCCTGCTGAAGGATTTAATCTAAATCATGCTTCAAATTGGCCACTTAGAGGTGTGAAAAATACTTTATGGGAAGGTGGTGTAAGAGGAACTGGATTATTGTGGAGTCCGCGAATTAAAGAACGAAATAGAATCTCTGAACAAAAGATGCATATTGTTGATTGGCTGCCCACACTTATTTCTGCAGCTGGTGGTGATATTTGGTAAGATCTAAAATTTATGGTATATTTTTTTTATGAATCTTGGAAGCATTATTTACATCAGTTTAAAAAAAATATTTTTAAATTTCAACTAATTAAAAACAGAGTGCTAATTGAGAGTTAGGATCGGAAAGCAACTCTCGTTAAGGTTTTGATATTATTTGTGTAAGAAACTCTTTGAATTTTATATCTTGAAGTTTTGTGAACAGTATCTAAATTATAAGCTTTGTAACAATATTACCATTTGACTTATTAAGTTTTGTTTCCTTACTGATTAAGAAATTGGAAATTTTATGATAATTGATCGAATGAGTACAGTAGAGAAGTAGTGACGAATAACTTTATGAACACTATTTAGCTTGGTAACTTAAAAAATTCTAAATTTTTTATAGGTCAATCTGTTTTTGAGACTTTTCAAATTTTACTAAATTAATTTTGTTGAATATTTGGAAACCTCTTAACATACTTAAAAAAAATATGAACTGGAAAATACTCTAGGAATTTGAGTTGTATTATTGCGTTTCAGATTGCTCCAGAATAATTCTTGGATTTGAATCGAGTATTTGAAGGCAAATTGTTTTTCATTTAAGAGTTGTTGATGCCACATGTAGCCTCTTTTTATTAGCTTTTAATAATTGTTGTTCTTCACGTAAGAGTTTCTTTATATTGCTTTTCCTCTTAGACAAAATCGGTTAAAAATCGAATTTTTTTATTTTATAGTGAAAGCACTTATTGCAATAAAATAGAAAGCAGTCAATTTTGTTAACAAAATCAGAATTGTCAGAATTTTGAGTAGTAAATTTTCTAGAAGTTTTTGCAAATAGTTTATGTTTTTGGAGATAGTCTAAGATACATATATTAAATTTAGCATCCGATCAGTGGCATGAAAATTTGAAGGTTTTTGATACGAGAAAGAAAAACATTAATATAAAAAGGTGGGCGTATTTTCTTTTTATAACAAAACAACTAGAAAATTATGATTTTACTATGTTAATTTTGCTATGATAATTAAATGACAAGTGAGTTAATGCATTATCATCGTGAAATACAAATGATATCGTTTTCTGATTAATTTACATCGGCTTGGCGTAAAAACCAACGTAGTACCGGACTCTTGATTGTTTTTATTATTTTTCAAGTAATTAGTGTAGACGATAATTCTTAAATGTCAAGAAACGATGCCCAAAAAGTCTTTGTTACAGTACAATTGAATGATTTTTGTTATCCTTGGAGGTCGTTTGACGATGAGTTTTTGTTTGTTCTGACTAATCTTTTAATTTTGGTGTTTATTGCTAGATCCATTTTTTCTTAATAATAATGAAATGCTGCAAAAATTATTTCAGATTGCATTTATGCATATTAACATTAATATTTGAAGTTTCCGTATATTTTCGTTTTTGTTCTGACTGTAAGCAACGTGCAAACGTAATACTTACCTTTCAGATAGAATTCTCCCACATTAGTTTTTTTTGAATTATTTTAAAATGTTTTAAGTTGTAATATTTAATAATTTTAGCAAAATATCTGATTTTCATTCGGTAGATTAATAAATAATATCATAGATTATAGCTTTTGTAGTTACTTAACTTGTGTTGCATATAAAAAGTAGATCTTTGTTCCAATTTTCTCATACCATATCCAACCAAATACAAATTTTCTCAACTTGAGCAGTTGTAAAATACAAAAGTATTGAATAGGTTTGTCTTCAATTAAGAGATGTAGTTTTAAAGATAATATGAAGCGATGGTATCCAGATTTTCAATCATGGATATTTATTACATATTCTCCTTAAAAAGTTAGAAAATGTTGTGCTGTGACTATTGAATTAGCTTTAAGATTAAAAATTCAAAGAGTTTTCCTTGTTTGGTGTGTTTTCAGTACTTTGCATTGCTCTTATTTAAAAAGTACACTTGAATAATTTTAGATGATTCGATCCAGTAAATGAAAAAATGCCATAGAATTTAAAAATTTGAACAATAAATTGCGAGTTAATAGATTGTTTTTGCTTAAAGTAATATTTCAGCTAATTTTGATGGATTTAATCTTTGGGAAGAGCTAATAATGAATAAATTATCCCCGCGTAAGGATATATTGCATAATATTGATGATATTTGGGGAAGTGCTGCATTAATGATGGGAGATTGGAAAGTTGTTAAAGGATCACATTACAATGGACAATGGGATGGTTGGTATGGACCAGCTGGATATCGTAATGAAAGTTTTTATAATATCCTTGAAATTTATCAAAGTCCTGTTGGTAAAGCATTAAAGAAACTTAAAATGTTACCAACAGTTGAAAGTATATCAGAGTTACGTCGGAAGGCTTCTATTAATTGTACAATTTCAAAATCATATTTAGATAAAGGAACATATTGTGATCCTTTTCTGGCTCCTTGTTTATTTAATGTGAAAGATGATCCATGTGAGCGCTATAATTTAGCATCAAAGTAAATTTACAAATCGTATTTTATGTTTCTTTTTGTTGACTAAATATTTACAATTTTAGGTATCCGAATATACTTCATGTTTTGCTCAATCAAATAGACAGCTACAATCGAACTGCGATTCCTCCAGGTAATTTACCCTTAGATCCGCGAGCTGATCCTAGATTATGGAATTATACTTGGACGAATTTTGATGATATTAATAGCTTCTCCTTGTAAATTGCTTTTAATTAGCATTGTGAATTGTGTTTTTATACGAGAAAATATACGCATTTCAAAACTATTATTAATAAATTGGACTAAGATTAATAAGCAAACTATGAAACAATTTCGCCTAATTGATATTTACTTGGAGTTTAAGTATAGGATAAAAAAAACGCATGTTTTCTTCTCAGTAACATTTTAAATTTCTGACAAAAATTGGTAAAAACAAATCTTTTAAATTCTATAAGGCTCTAACTATATTGTAAGTAATGAAAATTGAAGATCACTTAAAATAATTTTACCAGCATGAATCAAAGCTAAATATTATCATTTGATTTCGATCTTTTCATAGTTGTAAAATTCTAATCCATCTGTGGTGAAAGCGAGTTCTTGAGTATCCTAGGTTTCTTCTGAATGCCAATGAAAATAGAATTTGATTTTTTTTCCACTGTTAATGAATCTGAGAGAGCGGATATTCATCTTTTTATCTGAAATAATATGGTCACCGTACAAGTGAACTTTTGCGGATTTCTTGATATAAAATTTGATTATTTGCAGCTATTGGTCGGGTAGAATCTAGCAAAAGTTATATGGGAGTAAGAATTTTTATATTACGAGTTTATTATTGTCTCTTCTAATAAAGCTGTTCAAGTCACCATTTTATTTATACATAACTCTGTCATCCTTTTAACTTTGTAGTTATTTAGAAACAAGAAATATACATTTAAAAATATACTGCGAAAGAAATGTTTCATGGTAGTATCCAGAATTAAGAAAATTGTATACACGCATATAAGCCTTCATTAAACTCTTTTAAAGTGAAAAGTGGTTCTTTAATAGCTCCATTAGAAAAGGTGTATAGAATATCTATGAATTTTAATGATATGTACGCTTATTTATTTTTATTTATATACATAAATGCATTTGAAATTATGTGAATTATTACAATAGTTAGAAGTAGACTAATAATGAATCTAAAAAAATTAATATTAACATGGCCTAATATCGATATCCATTTGATGCTCCTTGTGCTCCATTTCCATTTGGTCCTAGGCCCACACTTGGTCTGTTGTATGAATAACCTTGGCTCCCACCACCATTGCTATTTCCATTACCATTTTTTATTTGACCACTGTTTCCATTTTGATTTGGGCGTCCACTTGAATAGCCCTGACCATTTAAATTATCCTGACCAAGTCCATTTCTATTTCCACCACGACTAGGTTGTCCTCTAGAGTATCCTTGTGAACCTAAATCCTGATCTGTTGCTTGACGACCATTTCCATTTTGGTAACCTTGGTTGGATCCTCTATTCCCATTACTACCTGGCTTTCCATTTGAATAACCTGTTGATCCTAAGTTCTGGCCGTTTTCTGATTGATTGTAATCGTATCCACCATTGGCACCAATATTTCCATCATTTTGACCAGCACCATTTCCTCCTTGCCCATTCGAGTAATCATAGCCTCCTGCAGCACCTGCTCCACCGCTGCCAAATCCGCCACCTATTGAATTGGCTTCACCTTCGTATCTCACTTGAGGTCTATATCCTTCTAGATCAGCTTCATACTCCACTATCTATAAAATAAATTTTGATTTTAAGCCCTGCTCACATTCAAATGTGCATGGCTCTTACTTGTTTCCTACCATCAGGCAATAAAACGTTGTACCGACCAGTAGCTAAGTCCCCATCACGCATTTCTGAATGTCCAAAAGACAAGCTATTTGGCGGGTCCTCTACTTGATAGTTAAATTCATATTTAGCAGGTTCCTATAAATATCAATATGTCAGCACTGGGAGGAAACAAGTAAGAACCAAAAGGTTTTATTTCCTTACATTACTACCCTCATCGCCTCCATAGCCACCTGCAGAACCACCAAATCCATTGCCACTGCCTGTTTGTCCTCCTGTATTGTAATCATTTTGTCCTCCACCTGTTTGTGAGTAATCATAACCATTTTGTCTATTCTCGCCACCATTAGGACGTCCACCTGGCCCAGATCCAGGAGGTCCATAGCTAGATGACGGAATGCCAATTTCTCCACCCCCGTTTTGTGTATTAAATCCAGGAGCTCCGTAAGTACTTGAAGGACTTTGTATATTTCCCCCACCATTTTGTTGTCCAGGTGAGCCATAACTTGATGATGGTCTATTGCCATTTAAGCTATTGCCTTGCCCTGCATTTGATGAACCATAACTTGATGATGGTTTATTACCATTTAAGCCATTGCCTTGTCCTCCACTTGGTGAACCATAACTTGAGGATGGTCTGTTACTATTTAAGCCATTACCTTGTCCTTCATTTGGTGGACCATAACTAGATGATGGTCTATTTCCATTAAAGCCATTTCCTTGTCCTGAACTTGGAGGACCGTAATTTGATGAAGGTCTGTTTCCATTAAAACCATTGCCTTGTCCTGAACTTGGGGACCCATAGCTTGTTGAAGGTCGTTTACCATTACCATTTCTTTCACCCAAATTTGGTGTTCCATTGCTTGAAGATGGCAAATTAGCATTTCCATTTCTAGCTGGACCTGAACTTGGGGGCCCATAGCTATCAGATGGAAATTCTATACCTCCTCTTCCCGGTGGTCCATATGATTCTGATATCCGTCCTCCTCCATCATTAGATTGTCCATAAGTGGAAGAAGGCGCTTGAATAGAACCAAATCCATTAGAACTATCACCATTTTGCCCAGGTGAACCATATGATGATGAAGGTGTTTGCTGTCCTGGTGGTAAATATGAATTAACTGGAGGCTCAGGGCGAGCAAAAACTGCTGATGCAATGAACATAAGGCACAGAGACTAAATTATATTGAGTTAATATTTTCTTTCCAGCAAGTTATTTTGATTTTACAAACCTTTATCATTTTTCTGTAAGTTCCTTTCAACGGATCCTCTTGAAATTTTTGAGATGATATTAAGACTAAAAACAAATTCTAACTGAATTTACAACTCAAATATGCTTCTATTTATATGAAAATTTGATCAAGACATTAAAATGATCTGGCGTATGTGGAATGGAAGATATAAGAGATCACTGTAGTATTACACCTTTTAAGTTTACCTAGAGTAGAACTACAACAAAACAGAATCAAAACAAAACCGATTTCCGAGCTTCCCTGTCCAAAAAGGAGAAGTAGAAGAAGTTCACGACTGATACTGTGCTAATGTTTTGATGATGCTAGCGAATGTAAAAATTTGTTGCTGAAACCATTGCGATACACATGGCATGTTAGTCGTGCTAAAAAAGGTGCCTTCGATTCATCTGCACAGATGGATCATGGATTTTATGCTCCTCTTCAACTGGAGACATCTAAACAATTACTTATGAGAGGAGGTTGTGACAGCATCCGAATGCATCACAATCGTCTCAAGGTAACCCACAATTTGCTCGACTCTAAGTGAAGTGGATTCATGCTTGAGGCTTATTTTTTTGTTTTCGTTTTGTATAAAAATTTTGAAGATACATCGTGACTGGAAAGTGCGTTTCGATGGACCTGATGAACTGTCACGCATTAGAGGTCAAATTGCTACCATAAACAGGTGATATAATCCGAGGTTTTGATTTTGTCTAAAACGCGTTTTACGAATCCTGCAGATGAGAATGTAGTCAAGTATCATTTCCTGTAACATTATGAAAATTATGTTTACAAAACTCACATGTTCTGCTTTAATGGCCTGTACTTTGCTCATATTAAAATGACTAAGTGGTTAAATTAAATGGAACTCTTTATTTAAGGTTTACCTTTTTTACTTTAGTTTACAGAAACCCATTACCTTGTACTTAATTTAACCTCTTTTATTAGGATAACACTGTTAGTTTTGGTCGGTAAAGATTGATTAGAATCTAAGTCACGAAAATATCTTGTTACATACTTTTGAGGAGTATTAAATTAGAACATAATGCCTATGCGCAAGCAGATACAACTCTAAAGGGAGCACACAAATCTAACTTCGTTCCGTGAAACTGTTATTAACCTATCTTAGTTTAGATAAATCTGAATATTGCTATGTTTTCCTGCTTGGAAATGTTATTTGATTACCCTTTTTGGTTTACATAAAATAAGGAAAACTACAAAAAAACATTTTATTGACATTTCAATTAAATCCTTGGTTCTTTTGTAGTTACATGAGAAGATCGAATCTCGGCTTGTTTACCAGATACAGCACCATGCAAAATATTCGAAGATTGAATGTGTTCATAGTTAGCTATATTGTAAAATAACAATAGAGGAATAATAGAGCAAGGATTTTGAAAGTTTTCATACTAAATTAGTATTAAATTTCGATGAAAACTGCAGTTCATCTAAAAAACAACTTGTGGTATTCACAAGCTACAATTGCCTATCGATTCTGATTCTAAAACTCTTATTGCCATGCTATTTTCATGTATTTTTTACTTACTATCAGATTAAATATTGATTTGAATTTAAAAAGTAGACAGCGCCAAAATGGAAATAAAATAAAGTCCTTAAAACAAATTGCTGTTAACAGTTCTGTTAACTTATTTTAAGTACAGAAATTTTACTTGTTTTAATCTAGTCCAGGATAATTTATTTTAGTAAATTTAAAAGCTCTTCATAAGGACTAAAAACAAGCATATTGTTCTAAGTGTAATTGTGTCATTCAATGTTAATCCAGGAAAAATAATAAGAGTACATTGTATGGACTTAAGTCAACTTGCAATAACTATGTTGAAAGGACTCTAAAGCTTAAGAGTTTTCAAGTGAGGCTATGGAGAAGATAATTTGTGAATAGTTCTGATTAAATGTGAAATTATTGTTGCAAACAAAGCATTTTATCTAACAAGCGAAATGTAATTCGGTTTATCTTCATCAAAAATTTGACTTTGAATTTTTCATGAAAATTTTGTAGAATCCGGAATTTTTCGATAAGGAAAGAAAGAAAGTAGTCTAATGGAGTTAGATCGCATGATATAGGTGGTCAGTTTATGTCACCATTACGTGAAATTAATCGATTAGGAAATAGGAAACTTAGATCGTAATAATGCAAACTTTTCCCGTGCTGTGTGTTGTGTGACTTGTGGATCCATCCTGTTGAAAATAAAGATGTTTTATGGTCTATGTCTTTTCCTTCAAGCTCAAGCCATAAAAAATCTTTAATCAGTTCTCTATAGAGTTGTCCAGTAACAGCGTCGACAGTAACAGCTCTTTGACTTTCATCTTCGAAGAACTATATTGCACAGGGCCAATGATTCCTCCACCAGTTCACAGCCTAAAAACCACACCAAACAGTATATTTTTGTGGATGTAATGATTTTTCTGCAATTATTTGAGGGTTTTCTTCTCCTTAGATGCCCAGATGCGGCAGTTTTGTTTGTTGGCAACAGTGCGATCCATCCAGTACGGAATGAGCTTCATCACTAAAGATGATGCTTCGTAAAAAGCCAACGTCCTGTTCACAGAACTATTCCACGAAATTTTTGCGTTGATCTCTTGGTTAAACTCTTGGCTTCAATTTTTGTGTTGATTGAATTTTGTAAGGATGCAAATGCAAATGCAAATCCTTATATAAAATACGCCAAACAGTCGATTATTTATTAATTCCTAATTCCTGAGAGCGTCGAGATATCAATGTTAAAGCTTGTTTAG
>JXPE01019597.1:17631-28253 GCA_001015215.1 Holcocephala fusca
TTTTTTCGAGAAGTGACTGTTCAAGGCTTTTTTCTTGTTTTTTTCTTATTTATTTCTTTTTTTTTAACATTGACGCGCTAAAACTTTATCAATCGCAACGGATCAATACAGGTGTGAACTATTTTAACAAAGGATAGTATTTTTGTTTATTTTGTTGTTGGTGTATTTTTAAATATTTGTTTATATATTGAATAAGACGAGAGGAACGAAATAAGAAAAAAAAAACTTAGATAAAAAATGATTGGAATTGCTGTCGTGTTGCTTTTTTTGAATGATGTAAATAACTCGTTCTGCACGAGACTACCTCTCGAGGTATTCGAAATACCACAGTCGACACAGGTGTACAGCCAAAGTAGTAATTACATTAAGCACAAATCCGTTTATAATCATCATCCGGAGCGAAGACGGTCCAGGCAGATGCTGGGAGCGCTTCAACCACAAGGAACAAGAATTTTGTATCAAGTTGGGGTAAGAAATGATATCTTTTTTCACTCTTTTTCTTGTTCCTCTTCGTATTTTTTTGTTTTCTATTTTTTTTTTTATTATGTTTTTTATTTTATTTTTTTTTAAATATACTTTAAAGAAAAATATATTCGTTTTTCCTTATAAATGATACACCTATGAATGACGACGGCGCTGGACTACTAATTAATTCAATTAAGTTCATCTCAATGTTAATTAAGAGCGATTGTAGCCTGTGGGTGATATGTGAAGTAATCAATCGTGGGATAAGTTCTTCAAATGGGCATGTGTTTAGCTGCCATTATCTTCTATGAACGAACTCTCGTAAGTTTGAAGACTGTCGCCGGCGCATTTCAACAAATAGTTGTGGGGAGAAACCCCGCCGATCTCTCGTTTTTAAAAACCATAGTTGATTTCTTTTAATTTAGCTTATAATTTGCCCATAAATCGATCTATAGATTGATAAAAAATTATAGAACGAACACAACAACGTAAAATCAAACCATGATATTAAAAGAGAAGAAAAAGTTTTTTCTTCTTTATTTTTTTATTTGTACTCTTTATTCATGAAGCTAAATATGAATGAACATATACCTCACTTCTCCCACCTGCTGCTATAAAATCGTATTAAGAAAAAAAAACAACAAATTTAGTCAAGTAAGACAATTTGTACAAGTTTTGTTTCATAAACGATTTTCACATTTAAAAACAAATAAATAAATTTGATCAGCTTTAGGAATGGTAGGCTCAAAAATTTAATTAAATTGAAGTAAATAACAATTAAGGTTTCTAACTAAAGAAATGGAGGGAAAAGAGAATCCAGAGCTTAACTAATCATAAATTTAAATAAAAAAATCAATCAAAACGAAGCCCTTAATACTTTCTCTTTGTACAAATCTCACATAACATTAGAGTTGGTTTTCATTCAAATTTCCACTGAATTAGTAATTTATTTTGGTTTGTTTTTGTCAATTTCTTCACAAAATACCAAAAGCATAAAAATATTTTTAGTTAATAATTCAAAAACATTCCATATTTTCGCTGAAAACGCAAAGGGAGTGTACACTTTGCACCTGGAAGCACATTTTAGTATTACAAAACATCATAAACTTGATGTAGACGCCGTCTTAACTATTGTCGCCTGTGTGGGCTGTGTAGGTTGTATTAACGCAACTTAGGTTCCACCTAATACGGAAATTGCATTTGACTTATTCTAACTTTCACTGCCTGAATAGTACGTAATATAAAATAAACACCCTAATCGAATATTAACTATGCAATTCAAATAAAATAACACTTTATTGAAATAATTTGGTTTATGATGAAAAGAGACCAGTTGTTGATTGATTTGTTGGCTTGGTAGACTGGATTTTAAGATGTCATTTAATAGTCCTATGTTGAAAAAAGGCGAGCTTAATAGTCACGATCATCTTAAGAAAACTAACAAATAGCACACAAAGTTTAATGCCTAGTATTTGTACTATAACTCAATGGTTGTTACTGACAATACCGAAATTGTCCAAAAAGAATTTTGAATCATTTGAAAACAAAGAAACATTTTCGGTTAAACCGGTCAGACATTTAAAACTGCATGTTAGCAAATTGAATTGTAAGAAATTTTAGAGAATGTCCTTTAAGTAACAATAGTAATAATTTATTAAGGAGGGCCGTAAATATCAAAATCCCAAAGAACAACTTCAGCTGTGATGGTATCCTAAAAAAAAGAAAAAACAAAAATTATCTGCCATTTGTGATTTTAATTTTACTTAGGTCTCTCAAATATATTCCTTTGCTGTGTATTAGATTAGAATGTAGGTTAATTGTAATAAATCTGCCAATATCTTGTTAAATTTTAAAGCTTGAGCTAGAATGGCTAAGTAGTTTTTGTCTTTATCATAAGTTTTTTAAAAAAATAGCTTATAAATAATTTAGAAATGACTAACCACTGAAATGACAGACTGTTAAATTAAAATTTGTCCGAACTTTAGCTTAAAATTTTCATCATCACACTCGAGGCATTTTTAATGCTCTTGAAGAGAGACTTTACTTTACAAATGCTAGAAATTGCTTTTGTAAAGTGATACGAATATGTAAAAAATTTAACAAACAGCATAGCTTATTTTGACATGAAACCTAAACTTTTTGTGGTCAAGTTTCAATCAAAGTGAAATGCTGAATTCAATATAATTAAAATCAGCCTTGAATGAAACACTACTTTTCCTCCTAAGTAGCTTGTGATATCCTTTCGCTTCGGTTCTTTTTAAACCCCACAGGTCGATGAATTATATGTTTTGATTGTATCTATTCGAGCCAATTAAAGTAAATTATCGAAGGATTAGATTACTGTATAAATATGTAATTGTTATGTATAGAGTCCTTATATCTCATCCAAATTAAAGCGTCTTTAATTTTTAATTATTGTTTGATATTTGTTGTGTATATTGTAGCTTTTTTCATCACACTTAATATTTAAGCCCGTACATTCAAATGTATTAAATGAAAACGAAAACTTTTCAATATTTTCATAATTCATCAATTTTTTATAAAATAGCGAATAATTCACAACTTAAATCCAAACTAAGGGCCGGCGATTTTTGCATAGATTTACGCCTTGTCGATGTAGTTTTTGTTCATACTTTTATTCCACTGTTATTGTAGCATAATATTGAGAAAAATACATTGATTTATTTATTGGTAATTAATTTTTAACATATGTAAAAGTGCATAAATCAACGCTCGCACAACATTACTTTCTCCTATCGCAGATTTTAACTCTGACAATAGATTGGTATATATTTTCGCATTAATCGGCGACAGCTTTCGGGATATTTCAAAAAGTAGAATATTTTGTTAAAAAGTGAAAATTTCCCGGTTTTAGTCATTACCTGTAATACTTCTCTAATAGATCACTGATTATATATTTCTGCACGATTAATAGCTTCGAATACTTCGAATTGTAATTTTTTTAAATCATTTACTTTAAATTGATTTCTTAGAGATAGCGAAGTTGGGTGCGTTTAGTAATTGTCTTAGCAAAGTTTAATACTATATTGCAATATAACCTTTCATCTGTCGACAATCTGTAATTTTGCCTTCATTGATTTTTCTAAGTTGATTCCGAAAATTTCACATATTTAGCGGCACAAACAATTAATGTAAGTAATATTTTTATAAAGTAGGTGAAATTCAAAGTAAAGAAGTGAAAATTTTAAGGTAAGTGAACTGAAAAGCTTTATTAAACCGCACAAAATATTTTTTAAATTAGTGAGAACACCTAATTATTCGAAATGTTAACGAACTTAAAACAAAAAAAAGCCTGTGCTTTTGTATACTTAAATTCTATCGGAATGCGATAATTTCCTTAAAATTTAAGAAAACTTAAATTAGATTCTCAGACATGATTCCGAGATCTTTAAATTAAAAAAAGAATTCAATGAATTTCTTAGAAATTGCATGCCCGGAAACTCCGATCAAAGTAAATTAGAAGAACGTAAAAGACTTGATTTTTCCAGTTTCACAAAAAAAATAAAAATAAAATCAAAACTTCAACACACCGATTGTAACTGGCTTGCCTGCATGGGGACTGTCTGAACATTCCATAAGCGTAAAAATGACCTTACACAGCTTACAAAACTAATCCAGCGCTTGTAGAATCTCAAAAAAAAAAAGTAAAAAAAAAAACGATAAAAAAAAGATAAAAAGATAAATCGAAAGGTATGTGTAGCAACATCACGTCCGCACGTCCGCACACAGTCAAGATGTTTAAGTCTGGGGCTCAATAACAACCGCGGTAACTAGTTTCACCTCTTATTTGGCAAAAAACTTTCTGCCCATTCATAAAGTCATCTCTGAGAATCGAACTGATCGCACACCATTCAGTCCATTCATCCGTTCGTTCATTCATAAGTCGCAAAAGGAGTGGAATGCCGTGCGATGTCAGACAATTAAGCGTGAGCCCAAGCGGGAATTCCAATTCAATTCATCTCGACATGATTCGATTTTTCTTGCTTGTCCCGAAAGTCCAAGCCCAGTTCAAACTTAAGATACCGATGAATAAAAATTGAGTTATATTCTCTTTTATTTCTCGTTGCAAGAAAATTCCTTATCCAATTCTTCATAATGTGCCCAACAAAAATATTCGAAGCAACTTATCGAGTGCACACGTCACATACATTTGTCTACATTTTATATACTTTGATTATCTGTAAGCATATTATTAGATTCCTCCTTAATAGTTTTACTTTTGTGCTCGGTAAAGGGTAACGTGTTCTCTGCTGGGATGTCTCCTTCCTCCTTTTCCGGAAATTACCGTTTAAATCTTCAACATTAATGCCTCCTAACGAGAATCCCCATCATTTTATAGATATGCCTAATCCCCAATTCTAAAGATGATTTAAGAGTGTGTAAGTGTAAAAACATGCATGCTGTTATATTATTCTATTGATCGTCCAAAAGTCGCAGGCATTTTGATACGGGGCTCAGTAATGTCAGCCATTGAAAAACTTGGGGCAAGCATATTTGTGCTTATATGAGATAAGACTAAATGGCCTCCTAGTTCCTTTTCCTCTAGGGAAATCGAGAAAAAGCTGATCGATGTACAAGAGGTGAATCATACACATTCACTTAAAGAGAGAGTTAAACCATGCAAGTGTTCCAGATTCGTATTACGTTAAAACCGGACATCCGGTGTAACGTGTAACTCTTAGTACAAGGCTCCAGCTACCGGTGTTTGATGTTAAATGTGTCGTGTTTTTGTTACACTGTTCTACCTTTCTTTGCTTCGCTCCTGGCTTTTGTATCTAATTCTTTGTGGAATGTATTTATTTTTTCTTCCATTTTTTTTCTGTTTCTTTTCTCTAATATGCTCAACATTTGAAATAACTATTACTTCAAAGAATGTTCTGTTTGTAGTTGAGGGTTTTCTTCTGCCATTTCCGATTCAAATCTCGTTTAATTGATTCGAAGAGCACTCATAGCTTAGAGGCTTGACATCCCTCGCATTAAAAGTGCATTGGAAAAGTTTTCCCACGGTGTGATATGCAGATGTTCAGTAAAACGAATGCAACCTGCCGAATCTCATTACGAAATGAAAAAGGGTAACACACAGAAAAAGCCTGCTTTACACTCTTGAAAAAGGATTCATGCTGTGGTTTGGTATCGAAATATACAAAATGCTCTAACTTCACACAAGTGAACTTAATCCTTTTTTAATTTTTCTCTAAGTATTTCCGGTATAACTAGTTACACAAAGATTTAAGATTTCCGAGTAAAAATCTCTCAACAACAAACACTAATTACAGGTAAAGTGTGTTCATATGCGCTCTTAATCCAGTTTTATTCCGATTTTTTTTTTGTTATAATATTCTTTCAATGAAAACGAGTTTAATGCCTTCCTGTCCCATTAACAGATCTTTTTATAAAAGATTTTCAGGAAGAAAAGGTCAGAATCAGGTCAGAACGAGACATTTTGCTTTCGTCACTAAAATTAACTGACATAATCATGTTCCCAGGGCTCATATTTCCTTGCACTTTGGACATTTCACCAAAGATTTAAGAATTTTGAAAAACCTCAAAGGCACTTCACAATAAGGACAATAAGGATTCAATATAAATAGCTAAGTAAAAATTTTGGCAAAGGAGGGGAGGCAATAAAAATGAACTAGAAAAAATCTTGGAACCAAAAAAAAACAAGAAAGAAAATCTCAATGAGGAACTAAAAAAAAGTTTAGCCTTCCTTCCGGTTTGTGCTCTTGTTTCTTTTATGTTTTTAATGTTTTTTTTTTTATTTAAAATACAAAACAAAAATAAAATCCTTAAAATTTTGCTAAAATCGGAAGTAAAACTGTTTTTCCTAGATGATTTCCTTCCTTATTTCTACCATCTGCTTATAATGTGTAGTGCACACTAGTGTGGTTAATGGGCAAAAGGTCAGGCACTTGTTTCGATTGAAAACCGGATTCGAGCACCTATAAAATGTTTACGTTTCCCTTTTTTTGCTTCCTAGTATTTTCAAATGAACATCAGGAGCAAATGAAATTCTTTTGTTGTTTGGCTTTATTTTATTATTTTTTTCCTAATTCTTATAAATTCGGAATCATTTGCCCAGTTTCTCATGTTACAAATCAATGCGATCATGTTTTGTTTCTTGAGTTCATCACATTACTGTAGTTTGCAAAAATCTTCTTAAGATAAATAGACATTAAATCACAGATTAGGGAGATCGTCAAAATTCAAATTTGCTGAAAATTTTCTACTCCCATTATTTTAAATACGAAGAATTATTTTCTTTGTCATTCCTTAAATCATTCATTAAAAGTAACTTCTAAAAGAACGAAGAAATAAAAAAAAATCTAGAACTAGATAATGTACTTTTTTAACTACACTCAAAAGGCACTAAAAGTAGTGTTTCAAAATAAATATAAGCTACACCGAGTATTGGCAATAACAGGGATCAGTTTGATGCATCCTGCTTCAGAAAGAGTGAATTTCCAAGTAAAACTGTTGTAGAATTTTTTCATCTGCACTCAAAGTTTTGTACATTTATTTTCATATTTTTTTGACATTTTGCTAACATAATTTAGAAAAGGGAATATTATAATATAAACTCATACTTCTATAAAATATTTAATTCAAACATTGTATTGTGGATATTACTACCATATTCACTATCTTACAATTTAAGTGCAAAGTATACAAGAATCTTCGAGCCCTATCGCTTAAATTTAAACGGTTCTTGACAAGTAGACAGTCTGATGCAAGGCTAGTTAAAATATAAAAATTCATCGCTTATAAAAAGCGAGTAATGCATTAATTAAAATTGAAGAACTATAGCTTATCGTAAGGACTATAAAATTTGGAATATGCACCAGAAGTTTGTAATGAGTTTTTCCTTATAATATAATTTGTATTCGAACCTTCTTAATGAAGGAAAAACACGAATTTTAAAGCGAAGAAGAAAATTAGAGCCATCAGATCCACAAACCAAACTGTAAAGCTTGAGTGAGATTCATTAGCTACAGAAAAATTGAAAAAATGATCAAATGAATTTAATAAATATAATATATTGCAATATTTTGCATAAGCCTTTCAAGATTTTAAATTCAAGCTATTTTAAAGTATTACTAATTAAGGTGTAAGACAATATACCATATAATATATCATATACCGACTAATTTGATATCAGTTAGAATCAGGCGGTTGCAATAGAGCGTGGTAACAGTGGAAGAAGTAGTGTTTAAAAATTATTTATACGAGTGCTTTCTGTTAAAGTAATCGGTAACAGTAGTTGCTATATGTCGAAAAATAGATTAAGGTTCAAAATTGAATTAATTGAACAAGAATTTCAATGAGTTGGTCCGAGTTCTGTATGCTTATATCATCTTATGGCCGCAGTTATTAAGAATTTGATTGATTTTAAAAAACTCAAAAGACTATTTCTTTATGCTCTTTGTGTGCCAATAGATTTTCCTCAGAATTGTTTTGAATTCCTTATCAAAGACTGGTGAAAGTGACAATGGATCTCTGTTAGGCATGTTATTAACAGTTATTATATTAATATATTGTTATATTATTACTGAATGTTTTAGTTAAGAAATTTTTGAAATTTAGATATTGTTAACGTGAGGCTGTTAGTTAAGTACTAAGAAAATAGAACTTATCTTGCAGGAGATAAAACGCTATTGAATTTGTGGTTTAACTGGAAAGATTAAATTTTGTAACTGCATATTGTACACCCAGAGATGATTATGCTGGAGTAGTTTAAGGTACGCCTAGCTACACTAGCTAATACGCCGGTGTAGTTTGGAAGAGCAACTACGTTAAGTTTGTCCGCTAGGGTTGTTGTGCGCGTTCTGTTGAGGCAAAGAAAAGACTTTCTATTGAGAAAGTACTTCGGCATAATAACCTGCATGGCCTAATGAAGGAAAAATAGAATTTTTAGGTCTCCCCAAGAAAATTCCCCGATCTTGACTTCAATCTTGTCTGCAAGTTAACTAGTTGGTATTATGACAATATTGTCATGTTTTCGTACAAAAAACGGAGAAAACAAAAAATTTGGCATTTTAAAAAAAATTAAAATTTCTTTAATCTGAGTACGTAGTGATTTTGTAGTTTGCTAATGCAGCTAATACACGAACTTGTCTCTTTGCCGACATCTTTGAAATGAATAGTCATGTCAATGAGCGTTTTCGTAGCTTTAATTCATATCTGTCGAAATTCTTCGAAATAAATTAAAACAAGACGATATAATTGGCTCCTACAGACTAACCTATCAGTTCTTATCAATAATTTACATTGATTCCTACCATATATCTGCTTATCAATTTTAAATTGTTAGAAATGACCAAAACCAAACCAAAAATTCTTTCACGTGCTGGTATTTTTTCCTCTTATGTTTTTTACAAAACATAATAGAAAAATATTTTCTACTTTTTTGCGACAATGCAAGGAATTTTACATACTATTGAAAATGTGTTTAAAATATAATGGAAAACGCGAAATAAATACAAAAATAAATTATTAAAAAAATTAAGAAATATCCAAAGCGAATCAATCTCAGGAAGCATCCTTTGCTGAGAAAGAGCAATTATTTAAGCCTAAAAGTATGCAATATAGTGTTTAGTATGGTCGGATCTGATGAAATTTGTGTAGACAAATTTCCATGGAGATTTTCTATTTTGGAGCTCTTGTCTTTTTAAAGCATTTACCAAAATTATGCTGTTTTTGTATTGGCAAGCTTTGACAAGCTTTAGCATTAGTTTTTTTCTGAGCCTCCTTATTTATTCAAATTAATGACAATTAAAAAATTGGAGAGAGGCAGGAGGGGTTTTTATTTTTAGGCATCTTTCGCAGGTATCAACCAGTTACTTCAAAGATTACAAATAGTTCTTTTGAATTATTTTTCAAGCTACCTTCTTTTCCTAAGTAATTATACGCTTGTCTATTTTCTCACTTCAAGAGGTAGGCGTCAGTTTTGCATCCATCTTTTTTTTATTCTTCTATTTTGAGTGGTATTATTTTCCTATTGGCATGATTTTTGTTTACTGCCAGAGAGTATCCCCGAATACATTCATAACTCTAGCAGTAGCAAATCGTATTCAGAGATAGTTAAATTTTAGGCTGACTACTTATCAACATTGTGTTATTTCTGCGGTAATCCCAGCTAACTCAACTTAAACACAACAAAATTAGCTTAAGGCAGGTCATTTAATTCTTCTGTTCTACGGTAGCCACCAAAAATAATTAACCTCATATCACAAACTACTGGATGTAACTTTTCGTGCCATCCACAAATTTTATTTCCGTTTCATTTTTCTGTGGTCAATTCAGTATTTGGTTTTATGAAATTCTAATAAGTCATTAACCACAGAGCTTAAGAGCTCAAATTTTCTGAAGATTTTGATTTCAGACTTATTAGTTGTTATAAATATTCATAAACGAAAAAACTATTAAACTTGATTCTGCTTTGTTTTAGGAATCTGAAGACGATTTACCTATATGTGCACCAAATGCAGTTTGTTCAAAGATTGATTTATATGAGACACCATGGATAGAGAAGCAATGTCATTGTCCAGAAAATTCTCAAATAAAAAATGTTTTAAGTGTTCCACATCATAAGGAATTTGATATTAATAATCAAGATATTTTTGAAACAGAAAAAATTTTACAACAGAAAAGATTACTTGGTTTTGACAGTAAGAAACTGGAGAGTATTCATTTGAAGAAATTGATGACAAAACTAGGTGCAGTTTACCATGATGATTTAACTATAGACGCAAATGATTTGGGTGAAAATGTGGAGGTAGCTAATTCATTTCATAATCATAAGGCTCAATATCCAGTTGCGGCTCGTAAAAATCACATTGCTCCCAGTACCGTACATGATTTAAATAAAGTCAGACATTCAGGACACCGCAAAGAAATTCCACAAATTAATGGTTGTCCCAACAGTCTAGGAGCTGATGATGGACACACAATAGTTGATAAGACTAGACATTATAAGCTTTGTAATCCTGTACATAAATTACCATTATGCAGGTATGCTTTTTTTTTTTTATTTTTTACCTGTAAATGTGAACGCAAAATGGAAATTATTTGGTTCTCTGTTTTTTAGATATTTTCGGGATTATACTTGGACACTTTCAACATTACCGGAAATGAAC
>JXPE01019597.1:39810-54065 GCA_001015215.1 Holcocephala fusca
TTCTTTAATTAAGTTGTTAGAATGGTATTTTCTAAGAGAAAACTTTTTCATCNTCTTAAAATGTTATTTGGAAGTACTCTGATATTTGGAAGTCTTAAGATGAAAATTCTCACTGAATCTGTTTGCTCTATAGCCAATGTATTTTAAAATAACATAAAATACTAGGAAAGTTTCAGCCACATTTTCTTGTACAACCAAAAACTAATGTAGGAACCGTAAACTTCAATAGTTATTGCCCCATATTACAGTAGATTTAATTTCATAAGAAGATCACCATATTTCTTTAATTAAGTTGTTAGTATGGTATTCTCTAAGAGAAAACTTTTTCATCTACCTCACCAAAAAATATAAAAGATTGATCTTAGCTTACATTATTTTCCCCTTCATCAGCAATGTATAGCTAATAACCAGCTCTGATTTTTAAACAAAGGACAACTAATTTTTTAATAAGATTCAGTGCTTACTGGCGAGCCGATTAAGTGGTTTATTAATTTCACACCTAGATCTTACTTTCTTCGATGAAAATTTTTGTTTTATAAAGATTTGCGGCCTTTACCTTTATAGGTGACTAGGTAACTCTTGTAACGGTATAGTAGCTCTTAGCGCAAACAAAAGTCTTTTGTGGTAACCATTATGGACTACATTGAAATTAAATGAGATAATCTGAAAGATTTACTAGCTTCTGTAAATTAAAAATTGCTTAGAAAAGAGCTACATTCCACAATTCTTTGGTACCTCAGCACTTTTAGTAAACGATCCAACCTTGAAGACCAAGACATATCGGGGGCAATTTTTTTCTTTTATCTTTAAAAAAAATTCATGTAATTTACGGTATAATTAATGGAATACAATGAACTCGATTACTTTAAAAAAAAAAGGGAATAAATACGAGAAGTCATTAAATTGCGGTGACTGTGCAAGTTTTTATTTTTTTTCTTCGTATATAGAAGCAATTTTAGTAGATACTAAACTCAAATTAAACTCGGAAGGTACTAAAACTGAGACTTTTATTATGAAGCCCCAATTTTCTATTTCTATATTTAATTCATTCCACCATTCTATTTAACATCAGATAATAAGAAAAATCGAACCTTTTGAAAACCCACTCAAAAATTGATGCAGCAACGATGTTTAAAAGTTTGTATGTACTCACAATTTTCTCTGCACAAGCAATTTAGTTCCAGTTTTTTCATATCCCTCTAGGTAATTTAGTAAGTAACTATACTTGTAAAAATCTGCTATTTTTCAATTAATGTTTTTATTAAATTCAATCAAGATGGTTGACTGATTGATTTAATCTCTAAAGCAAAGAATTTCAAGCACGACAGACTATGAGTTAAGTTGTATTTATTTGTAAATCTCAGATATGGGACCGTGTCTTTAATGAACTCTTATGAAGTCCTGTGGTAATTTCAAACAGGTTAATTAAATAGTTTTATTTATGTCTATTTGCAATCATTAAAAGAACAATATCGGTCAGTGCTTGAATTGTTTCTTTTTAATCAAAGAAAACGTTGGGCTAGGAAATTAAAATGAGTTCATATGTCTTTGAAGATGACGCATCTTCGATGAATATCGGATATAATTTTAATAAATTCAATTAGAATCACATATCTATTTTTAATCAAGTTTCAGAAGATTTTAAAGTTTAGTACGACAGTGTATCTAAGAAGTTGTAAGGCATGCATCAAAATAGTCGAAAATAAATTTATCAATTGGATTGTTCTGACTGCTCAAAGGTTTTTATGTGAATTTTATCATATCTAATCCGGTTATATCGAGCACTATTGAAGGTATTGCATTAACTAAAATGCATAATTTAAGAAAAATTAATTGATTTCGGAAAAGTTATCGATGTTAAATTTAATCGGCATATGTAATTTGTTTCACACAATGACGGCAGACTGAATGAATGATTAATTTTTATATTTTATGAATAGTAAAAGTTTGAACATCCTTTGAAATTTTCAAAAGTTTAGATGGATTACATTAAATTATACTTAAAAAAAAAAAAAATAATATAGAAATCCTAATCGTGAGCCAGTTAATATGAAAATGCTAATAACATAACTAAGTAACATTTTGACAAAAAATAATCGCAATAAATACCTTTAGGCTTTCTTAATAATTTCGAAAAAAAATGCACTTGAACATGACTACAAAAGTAGAAAACAAAACTGTGTGATCTTCTTATAGTATTTCTACGTCCAAACAATTCACAACTACGGAATAACAACAAAACAGTTTAATATTAAAGAAATCTCTGATTTTCTTAGGCTAAAAGACATAAATAAATAAATTAATGCTAGCCAAAAAAACATACTTATTTTCCATCAGAATTTTTTGCCAAGCTCTACAGAAATTTTAGTGCAATAACACAGATGAGATCGCATAATTTTGTTTTTAAGTTATTCACCCCAAAATGTTGAAAAAAATTGTTGGTGAAATAAAAGTGGATGATGAAAGTTTAAAGCAGCGATTACATTTTGATTTAATTAAAAAATATGTGATTAAGTGGGTTTTCTTTTTACAGGAATCTGTAAAGTTAAAGTGTACTGCAATCAAATTCAGACCTAGATGAAATGCTAAAATGTGCAACATACTAAAATATGGTGTTTTTTTTAATTACATTTTAAGCTATTTGTAACCATTTTCAACTAAAAATGTTAAGAAGAAGTCGCGACATGTGAATTACTCTCAGTCTACAGCTTTAAATAAAAAGAATTTGATTTCACTTAGAATTTTAGTTTTTAATGATGATAACTAGCTATTCGTGCTAGTAATAAGTGCAATTTAAAAAGAATAAAATTACCGAGCTTAGGGTATCATTCAATCACACAAATTTAGATGCACGTACCATAATCGATATAAAATTATAATCTTTATGGAAAAGGCTGGCCATAGGTCATAACTTTCTCCATTCGACAATCTGACTCTCTGCGCGGTGTGTCCAATAAACAACAGTTCATTACTTCATAATTAGAAATTTTTGGCGTTAAGAAATCAATCACTTTTATGTTTTGGAAGGAAGAGATTATATACAATACAAAAGCATAAATTCAAAGTCTAAAATATTTTATACTCTAGGTGCGCAGTTGTACTAAATAAAAACCAGAACAATTATCTAGAAAATGATAATAGGCTTAACTACCTACCGGATTCAACGAATCTTCATATTAACTAACAGCTGATGAACCTTTACTTCTTCGAATGCAGGCTTTTGGAGATATTTGTGCTAAATCATCTTGAGTTTCTTACTGGTTACTTCAAAGGAAATAATGCTTATGATTGCATGTGTATTATGCATAAAGGTAGGTAGGTATCTAGTAATTTTTGTCTAGTCATTAGTCTTTCATTTTTTCTTTGCATTAAAGAGTAATAAGTTCTATTAAGAAATCAATTTTATTTTTTTCAACTTAATGATTCACTTGGATAATATAATATCTGTTTTTTTTTTTATAGTGTATGAAGGCAAGGTTTTCCTATTTCAATCAGGAAGCTAAGATGTTCCGTCTTTTATATTTCTCTTTTCATGCTTGTTTCATTTCTTTGCAATGGATTTTATTCTGTAACAATATTTTGCAAGACTATTTATATTTTTTGTAGAGCTCAGTTTAGAAGACTTAAACAAAGCAACTGGTCATCTTACTTTACAATGCTTTTTAAATCGTAATTTTTACGGGTTTTCACATGATTTACTAAAGCAATGAGTTTTTGTTCAATATTCTGATAAATCCGGTGATTTTTAAAGCTAATCACGATTAGCCTTTTTTGATATTATTTGACTGAGTGACTTGTCTTGCTGGTGCTTAATGTAGCGTTCAATACAATCGACAAAAACAGCTTACGAAATAATTACGAAAATAAGCTGATTATGAATTAGTTGAACGAAAATAAATTCCCATCAATGTTTTATTTTCGTTAAATTAAATTAAAAAGCCTTCTGATTCTTAAGTACTTCTTATAATTGTAGCATTGATAGCATTGAAATCTTTTTTTTTTGTTCTTGTTCTTTTGTTCTTTTAATTTCATTGGCAGTAAATTCCAACTATCAGTTATTTTTCCAAAATTATTTCTATTTATTTAAGATATATTCGTTCCAAATTAATACCCTGCTGGACACGCGCAACTAATCCTAGCATATAGATATTGTTAAGTTATTCTTCTAAATTTCCTCAATGACTTTTATATACACAAAGATAAAACAGCCGAATATAGAGAATGTTGAAGCTCATATTCTTGTTTTTTCTCTAAATTTAATCTACGAATAGCGACGATACTATGAGTGGTGCATTATCGTACAGCAAAAACCTGGTCGAAAGATTCTTTTCCACAAACACTCCATAATATTCAGATTATATTCCTCAGTGGACCAGCATTGACCAGTGGAACGAATTTCAAAAGGATAATATTGGTAGTCATAAAAACCAATCAAGCCAATTTTTCTGACTTCTGGAAATGAAATTTTTTCAATCACAGAGAGCCCGAGAAATTTCATGTAGGCTTGATCTTTTTCGTGTTTTTATGATAAGATGACAAAAGGTACTTTCTCTTAACGCTCTTTAATTTGACAGTTCTTCCATAAATTCGAAATTTATTCAAAATTTGAAATTTTGTTAAACAGCTCTCTAATAATTTGATTGATTAAGCAAACATACACAGCAGGAAAGAAGTGATTAAAAGTACATTATGAAAGAAATAAAGTTATTAAAATAACACCTAAATTGAGCAGGAACAATAAATTGGATTAGCACTTGCCTTGATTTAAATACTATAATTAGCTGACTGCAATTCTGCAGTTCTCAAGTGTCCGAATATAATTACTGTAAAAACTTACAAAGGATAAAACTGCGTTTCGGACTGTTTTTGGATAAATATTCAGTTGTGCTAACAAATCACTAATGCTTACATATCACCTACATGTTCACCTACATTTTAAGCCTCCATTTCTGTAACAGTCATCAATATTTCCTTTCTATTTAAGTTTGTAGAATAATACTAAAAAAGATGCAGATTAGGATCAAATCGATTTATTTGATAGAATGAAAATTTCCGACCGATAAGATTAGAGACCGATAAGATAAGATTAGAGAAAAAGAGATAAGAAATTGCAATTTCTTAATACAATTGTTGCTAACATCTGGCAGCTCCAGAAAAGAAAAGTACTCCATTAAAAATTGGGAAGTACAAAGAAATTGAGTAGTAAAAAAAATTCTATATGATTTTAAAAATGTATAATTTATAAAAACCTAGGTTCTAAAAGAGTTATTTGTACAAAAATGAACATTTTACAAATTTTATCAAATTTTGAAAATGGTGCTGGCACAATTATTTTGGAAAGCAGTTTTCGAAATCTATTCTTGGGAGAATCAAAATAATTGAACCGAGTTAGTTCCTTCAGGATTAAAGAGTTCACTCAAACATATCTTTCCAGGTTATTTCTCTGTTAGAATCTAAAATTTCGAAGTCTTATTTAAAGCACAGTAAATCTTTTCATTTTTCAACTGTTCTTGTTAATACAACTGCAGAATGTAAGCACCATTCAAAAGGTTTTATTTTCACTGTAAACTTCATTTTGATTAAAGATAAAATAGTGACATTCTTCTTTTCTCTTAGCCGCTAATTAAAGTATTAGTAATTAAACTTTTGAAAAGTAAAATGTCTTACTGTTGTCGAAATAAATTTTTTAGTTATGATTGCTCTGACGATGGGTAGGTTCTTAAAAGAAATAAATAAAAGACCACTAGTACGATACTGTCGTGTTATGATTTTGAAGATTATTAATCATCAAGTCGAATTAAGCAATTTTGGTACGAGTTTAAATTAAAACCAAAAAAAAACTTATAAAATATAACGCAGCTCATTAAAACTTTAATTATTACACATCCACAAATATTCTTGTATAGATTGTCACCGGAGCTTTGCAAAAATTTTTCTGTTACTTTTTGTGCAATGCCGCAGATTTTCTTTCCAGTTAAGGACTTTATCTACGTGTTATCTCATATTTCTTATTTAGTTCATATTTTTTTTAGGTTTGGCTTACTTTTAAAAAAGTTAGAAATGGAATTATCATGTGTGGTCTTTTATACATTTATCGTTAGGTATCTGCACTGTCCTGATATTAATGAGGAATTACATCTTAACTTTCAAAGTATTTTTCAACTGTCCGAAATAACATTTTATTACGACATTATAGATATTATATACATGTACTCAGGCTTCTTACTTTATAATGTTTAGCCGCAATATGAGAGCTTTTTTTAGGTGAAAATTTGGAATTTTTATGACTCTGAAGACATACACAATTCAAAAAGGTAGAAAGGAATAAATGCAACTTCTATGGCTATTAAAAGTAATAGCCGCCGTCAATCTTAAAGTTAACATCTTAGATAGGCACTGTGCTTATTAAAGGTGAGCAGAAGTGATAAATTTTTTTAAATTATTCAATTGCCAGTATAGGGCCCAGTAAATTCCAGAAGTATTCCATGAGCGTGGTAACATAACATAGAAACCGTCAAGTCATGTCGAATGGCAAATGGTGTTTTTTTTTCTGTCCCACATGCTTTCTCTCATTTCTTCCAAACTTTAACGGTTTATTGGGAAACCTAAGTTTAACGGTCATTTTCTTAGCGAATAATTAATGTACGAGTAACTCTTTACTGTAAACCCTGGGAATTATTTCGAACATTTTAATAACTTGCAATTTGCTAAACACATAAAAATTACTCGGACTAGCCTTGCTGGTGGCCACTAATGCTTAGCTTACTGTCAACAATTTGAAGATATTCTACTGAAAGATGAAAGTATCTGTGATTAGCTTACTACGTACTGACTTAGATTATTATTAGATTGTTACATTAAAAAGAATTCCAGATTCGTCATTAAAATCTTTCAGCGAATTTCGAAAGATAGAAGCTGAAATTAATACCAGATACATGCACTCAAGTTGAACAATCTTCACATTGACATAAATCTTGGCATTTTATACGAAAAAGGTTTTGTGTCGAAAATCTACATAAAATTATGAACTTCACAGAATACTACTGATTTTTTATTCTTTTATTAAAAAAGTTGTTTTGCTGAGGATTTCGGAATTTCAATAAAAAGAAATTAGATGCAGTCAAATTTTCAAATTTCAAACATTAATTTCTCTGAGTACTCAGATCTAAGCGAGTAAGTTTTCTAGCCAGACCTAATATAATCAAAAAATAAAAAAGTGCTT
The DNA here is from genome assembly GCA_001015215.1 of Holcocephala fusca. Classification (NCBI taxonomy): domain Eukaryota; kingdom Metazoa; phylum Arthropoda; class Insecta; order Diptera; family Asilidae; genus Holcocephala; species Holcocephala fusca. The sequence continues at coordinate 47,033 of JXPE01019597.1, forward strand.
TCCTAATATGTACATGTAAATGGATTATTTTCAATTAAAACTAAAAAGCTCATAGTTTCTTTATAATTTAGACTAACTCAGATTAATATCTGATAAAGATTTCGCGAAACAACTTTAGTAAACCAGTCTTAGAAAGAATATTTATGTGATGAAGTTTTCAGTTACTAGAACTTCATAAAGATACTAAAACAATCAAAAGGTTGATTTGCCATCTTATTAATTATTTTATTATTGGACTAATATTTAAACTTTGCGTCAGTTAGTTTGAAAATAATATTTAGTATATCTTGGAAGATTAATAAAAGTCTTTCAAACCAGCTATAAAAAACATATTTTAGAATTTCTTTTAGATGCTATAGTAGTCTAATATGAATGTCCGAAAATGAAAAGCCAAAAAGAACTAAAATTATCACAAGGTTTTGTTTATGTTTTTATTTATTTCTAAATCAGAATCGATGCAATAATATATTGCTTTTCTGTAACATACGATCCTCACACACCATTTTTTCGAAAATTAAAAAAAAAAACGGAAAAACGTATTGTACAGAATTCACATCTGAATATTTTAAGCGGAAAATTTCCGAAATTAACTCTACATGGCACCACGAAGAATAAAACCAAAATTAGTCGACGAGCTAATTATCCAATATAGAGATCAAAATAAATTTTGAAAGTATTTAAATCAAATTAAATATAGAAAAAGGAGCAATATGTAAAAAAGGAGACCACAAAAAACTGACGGCAAACAGAATTATTTTTTTTATCCTTTAGCTCATAAATATGTATCATTTTTATTCACATAACTGTTAGAAAAATTATCCTGAAATAAAAGTAAATCCTGTGCTCACTGAATCAGAGATCAACGTTGCTGCGTGCGTAACAACTGAGTGGAGATGTCCAAGAGGACAAAGATTCCCGGCAATAGTTGAAGCAGTGGTAAACACCAAGGTATATAGATCCACTGTTTAATAAAGGAAACTATGAATCAAATATTCTAGAGAAATACTTTAGAAGACATCATGCTACCTTATGTTGGTACACATATGTCACATTGCACATATCTCAGGAAGACAGCGGCTCCAAATTTATGGCAAGGTTGATAAAACAATGGTTTTCCAAAAATAATGTTCGAGCTTTGAATTGGTTCTCGCAGTTGTCTGACCTCAAACCATTCGAACATTTATGGACAGGCGTCAAGCGAAAAATAACAAGTAAACTATTTAGGAATAAAGATGAACTTTTTGAAAATTATAATACCAAATGGTGTAAGATACCACTTTAAACAATGAGAAACATTATCAAGTTTAATCCTACTACATTTTTCTGGCCACTGTATATTAATTGATGGGGAAAAACGTTGGGTATCAAAGTACAGATTGATGCATTAAAATAGAATATTTTTGGTAAGAAAAATTACATCAGATTAGGCTATAGCTCCTTACAAAGGTGACATTTTAAAGCTTCATTTTGTTAAAGAAAATTATTGAAATTGTGTTATTCTGTAAAAAATTATTTGCGTTTAAAAATGAATGAAAATTTGGAACATTCTCGTAACATTTTACTTTTCTATTAAAAAAAAAGTAAGAATGCTGGAAAGATTTGTATAATTTACTGAGACGATTCTATAACTAGAAAAACACCACCGAAGTAATTTGTTCTTTTTCGTTCTGAAAATTTTAATGTTAAAAATACACCTTGTTCTGATTTATTTGCATACATTGCACAATTGGTGTATTGCTAAGTGATTTAGCCTCAAATAAGTAATTAATGGATTAGGAATATATTTGTTACTTGTAGAAAAGTATGATGACAAGAAAAAACAAAGACTACAATTGCACGTCTTAATAATGATCATTGCTTTGGCTACTTTTTTGAGTAAGGAATTTCAAGAGTTAGGAAAAAGTATGAAAACCATTTAATAACCTAGGAGATTTTTTAAAACCTGTTTCCATTTCGTGACATTAAGAATGATTTCAAAACATTCTAAGGAAAAAACTTAAGAAAAGTTTTCTATAAAATCAAACGTAAGCTTATTACTAGTACCTTAACACTTTGAGTAAAATAACAAATATTCAAGCTGACATAGGTCTGCTTCTTAAGTATCTCTAGCTAATGAACATACTAGAAAATAAAATTAAAAAAATTTGAGTTTAGAGTGAATAAATCGAATCGAAATTGTAAATAATATAATCCATACTGACTGACTGTAAAATCTTATCAGGATGTCAATAAAAATAAAATTAGCACTTTTGAATGTGAAGAAGCAAATATATGCTATTTATTTCCCTCTAAAAAGATGAGGTGTAAGAGATTAGAAGGTACTAAGAAATAAGAAATTTGAGGACATTTTCCGGAAAGTGTATTTCTAAAATCTTAAGAAAGTTCCTCAAAAATTAAAGTTAATGTATCAACCCTGATTTACATGAACAATAATTTTGCACCAAAGCTTCCTGAGCTACTATTCAATTTGTAAAAATTACTGAAAAATCACATGTTTTCTTTAGTTTTTTGTTATAAAACAAAATTGAAATTTAGATATTGACATGAAACTTTGTGTAGTATCTGAGGAAACATTTAATCCTTATCACTCCAAGAATTTTTCAGAATGATCTGTAGCCAACTCCAGACAATTTTTGTTCATTTCGAAGTGATTACAGAAATCTTTGTATACCTTTTATGAGGTAGTTTTTTATTAGTAATACTATTTTTAAATGTTGACTAAACACAAGGAGGAGTACAACAAAATTTTTATTTTTATTTTACTATCAGTTTTAAATGATTTTTTCCACAAATGTTAGTTTAAAAGGAAATAAAAATTCTGGCAGTGACACTGCCGGTTGGAGTAGAACGCTGGCTAAATCTTGGCAGTATTACTGCCGATTGGAGTGATAAGAGTTAAACATATGCAGTTACAAATATATCTACATATTTACATATTGCATCTTATCTTATATTATAAGAAAAACTAAAACCATTAAATAATTGTTTCTTTTGAAGGTAGTTCAACCCCTGAATACAAGTTAAATTGACAGATATAATTGAATCGAAGACTATTCTGACTAGTGTGCCACATTTAGTAATATTGCTTGGAGTATAATTTTGTTTATTAATCTTCCTTGCTATGCCATCATACCCTCAGCAAATAATAAGTTATTATTTGACTTAGGAAATTATTTGAATTTTTCTGAAAAATATTATTTGTAGTTTAGAAAATCGACGGGAATCCATTTGTATATTTTCACAATTTGCAAAATGTAAAAATTTCAAAATTAAAAAAAAAAACTGCAGTAGGGTATTTTTTCCGAAAATATTGACATTTCTTGGTGATTATTATCATTAATCAAAAATATCGTGTGCAAAAATTATTTTCAATAAACAAGCCTACCATATCTCATCTAAGTTGTTTTTATTCGAATTAAATGCTAGTCTTAGGTTACGTTCGGTATGGGTCATCATCATTTTCATATTTCTTGCTATTTACGAAAAAATTTATCATGAACTAAACTTAAATATTCAAAATTTTCATAAAATACAAAATGATGAGATTTAGCATATTTTCTAGAGAACAATGCATTAGTCCACTAATTAATAAGCACAAAGGCGCTTACAATGACTATACGATAATTTGTTTTTTCATAAGTTTAGTAAGGGCTAGAGAGAGTGTTGTCAGGAAAGTGTGTTTTAAATTTCAAGTCAATCGATTCAATAGAACTCGAGATATTTTGTCAATAGGATTGAAAAAAGTGGTTTCGAGAAAAACGCGTTTAAAATTTTTAGGGTTAATAGCTTTAAGTGACATAAAAGCACTGCAAAGCAGCTGTAACTTCGCCAATTATTGGAATTCTAAGATTTCCTTTAAACAGCATATTCTTAAAAGTATAAACTATAAGAAAATATAAAAAACAAAAAATCGATTTTTTTAAAATTCTATACCAGAATACCCCCTTAATGCGATATTGCAAGTGGTCAGGCTGCAGGCTGCAGGCTCATTTTAACTATAGAAAGAGATCCAGTTATCGCAACTTGTGAATATCTACTTAAAAATACGACAGTAAAAGCTGCGAGTTCATACCGCGCAGCAGAGCTGTGATCTGTGGATGTTTAAAGACTCACCATTAAAATAGCTTTCTAACAAAACGCTTATTTTGCCTGGGTACTTAAAAAACAAAAACAAAACTGCACATAAGATCTTTCATATATAAAGTTGCTTAAGGAAGGGCAGAAATTTCCTCCATGGCCTATTGTAAAAAAAAAATTAAGTCTAAATTTTCGCAGTATGTTTTAACTCCAACAACGTAATCAGCTTGATTTAGATAAAGGAGAAAATTAACTGCAAACTCAGCATTAAAAAATCTTAACTTTTTTTATTTCTAATAAATTAAAAAAATTATGAGCTGCACATTTAGAAAATTGGAAATTTTAAAGTCTCTTAAAAAAGAAATAAATTACTTAATTTGTTTAACACTGGATTGACTATAAGAAGAAATCATGCATTTCTTTTCAACAAACGCTACATATTAAATGAGGACGAGAGAGAGAGCCGGGTTTCTGCGGTTAAACTAACCTGGAACATAATCTTCATATCGATAAAAAAAAAGGTGCTTCTTATCTTATTTTCTGTTTAAAACAAAAAATAGGCCACCGTATCAGCTTACAACTACACTACTAAGATAAAGCAACTTTCAAAAACTTTTCCATTCTTGAGAACTAAATCGCTTCCTGTGAAATATGTCTAAAGGTGTTGAAAGCACATAAATAATTAGTTGATGGAAGTAAATCTTCTTAAAGCAAAAACTTTTCCTTTCTTGCAATTTCCACAAGTTCTATTGAGTAAATTTTAATACAATTAAGAAATTTTTTTTTAACATTAGAAAATTAGATCGAAAGTCGTGAGCACTCACGCCTACTATCAAAAAACAAAAACAAAATGCTAAGCTGGTAAAGTTTTCATTAGTTTAACACAAGACGCCTTATAAATTCATTACTCAAAATTAATAGCATTGCAAAATTTAGAAATTATTTCTTTATGCTTTGTGCTTTGTTATAATTACACATAGAAATTTTGATACACAACATTTTTTGGAAACTTTAAATTTCTAAAACCCTTAAAGTTGATTTTCCAATCAAATGGCCTTCAAAGCGATTCATGAATTTATTTGAATTAAGATTCTCATTTAAATAATAAAAAGAAAGACATCTTTTAATTTCTGCCATTGAAATAAGAAGCTTTAAATAAATATGAAAAAAGTTATCTAATCTAAATTATTAGATTTCTAACAAGAATATTGTGCCACTAAAATTGGGATACTATACATACAGTTCGTCCAACAATAGAGCTAGTAACTCGAATTTTTGCACAACCTTTTGTATCTTTTGGGTTGCCTTGAGCTTACCTTGCATTTATAAATTTATTAACATCATTCAAAACAAAAATATAGTAATTTATAAATCTTTTTTTATCAAAGAGAATAAAAGAGGAACAGACACGAACGATAATACCTTACAAAACAGTTAAGTTCTCACAAATGAGAAATGTGTTCGAAATACTTTGCTATACTTCACAACACTTGCAAACCTACAGTTCACTATTAAACACCATTCAATTGATTTACTTCAAAACTTAATTGTTTTGTAACACTGAACTTAATAAATTCATAGGATGATATATAAATATCGTCACTATTCACAGATTCATATGATTTTAGGGAGAACCAACTTTCAAACAATTCGCGTCAAAATTTCATGAAAGTCTAATTTTTAGTTCACAAGTTACAGTGGTTTTAGTAACGCTACTGTTGTAATTTTCAAAACAATAGAAAAATCTAAATTTTATGTGTTGATAAAGCATTGCTTTTTAATGGGAAAAATTACCGTTCAAGCAAAACAATACCTTGACAAGAATTATTTGGACTCTGCTCCATCGAGACAAATGGTAGAGAAGTGATTTGCTGATTTTAAATGCGGCCGTACAAACACCGTTCATGCTAAACGCTCTGGTAACCCAAATTTGGCAGTTTTTCCAGAAAACATACAAACAGTCATCAAAATGATTTTGACCAATGGCGAATTGAAGTTGTGTGAGATAGCTTACATCTTAAATATTTTAAAAGATAGACCGTGTATTCATCCTTTTTCATGAAAATTTGAGCATGAGAAAGCTCCGTTCGAAATTGGTACCGTTTTTTGGTACAGCAATAAAAAGGATTTTTCATACGGCATATGACAATGGATAAAACATGCATTCATTACTACACTCCAGAATCAAATCGACAACTGAGCGAACAACAAATACTGAAAATCGTCAGAAACGATCAAAAACTCAAATGCCAACTGGTAAGACTTTAGCCTCTGTATTTTGCGATATTTTTTGTCTCCCAAATCGACCGCAACATTGGCAAAATTGGATCTGGCATTCAGCGACTACTACCTGTTTGTAGACCTAAAAAGAATTCTCCAGGGAAAGAGATATCGAAATGTTACAGAAATGTTGGAATGAACATATCACTCTTCAAGAAGACTACGTTGACGGATAAAGTTGAATTTTGCCTTAAAGTTCTTGTTTTATTTTTATTATCATCCGACGAACTTTTTGACCGATCTGTTGTAACTAGCGTTGGTGCTTGCAATTAAATAAAAACTTTTAAAGTACATACTAAAACATTTGGTGCTTCAGATCGCTTCAAGCCAAAAAATCAACTAATTGCAGGTGAAATCAGCAAGAAGAATTCCGTATGAGCAAAATGTTATATCCGAATTCTAATATTTGATTTTACTATTGAGTTATCATCACTCTTTCTGCTTTTACCTTGCACCTTTAATGATTTTTGTAATCTTTCTTCCTCATTTTAAATCGTTTTAATTTAACTTACAAAATTGATCGAAAAAATAACGAAACTTTTTAAATTAAAAAAAAAAATAAGTAGTTATTTGTTTGTTTTTTTCACAATACATTGCTTCCTCATTAATACACTGCTGATATTGACGTAATTATTTCAATAGGTGGCATTAGTTTTTTTTTTTTCGAATTTAAAAT
>JXPE01019754.1:682-14031 GCA_001015215.1 Holcocephala fusca
AATGTTTTTCTCGAACAATTAATAATAGAAATATACAATTCACATCTTTAACTAAATTTATCGGCAGTCGCCTAATTATAACCACTGCTACTTTTTAAACTTCCAGTCTTAGTTCCAAATACTCGAAACCTTTTAATGGTGAGGAATACATGAAAGAAGACTGGTAAGAATCCCCATCGGTTNACAGTCTTAGTCCAGTCGAAACCTTTTAATGATGAGGAATACATGAAAAAAGACTGGTAAGAATCCCCATCGGTTTTTGTTTGAACATTTTTGAAATAAACCAAAAATTATTCATAGAATATAAACTAACTTCTAAACTAGAAATACGAAAAAAGATAAAAACTTGAAAATAGTTGAGAATGTGATTGATCAGCAAATAATAAACTTGAGAAGAAGTAGATCTTTCCAAAATGCTATCAGTAACTACTGGTGAGGATCATAGTAAGACAGGACTAGAAAATGACTATATTATTTTATTTGCCAACCATGTTCGTCATCCAATTTTGGGATTTTATTGTATTATATACAAGCAAGTTTTATGTGCGAAGGTGAATTTTAAATCACTGGAAGATATTATAAACCTTGTTATAAAATTAGTTAACTTTATATCGGCACGGGCTTTAAGTAAACGACAATTTTCAGAAATATTAAAAAAGGCAATCCTAGTGGATTGCTCATATAAAACAATACCCGGTAGTTAAATCGAGGTAAAGTTTTACAAAGATTTTGTAGAGTATTTGGATGAAGTTAGACTTTTTTTAGTTAAAGAGAAGACCATTCAAAAATATGGGCGACGAATGGCTTTCGGAACTAATGTACTTTAGTGGTTTTTGTGTACATTTAAAAGAATTAAATGTTAAACTGCAGGTTGTTAACAAGACTCTCATTATTATCCTAAATTTATTCCTAGCATTCGAGGTTAAATTACAAGTTTTTAGTCACGACCTTACATTTGAATATTTTCCAAATCTAAAGAAATTCATTACAGATGAAAAATCACATGAAAATTCAGATTTAGTCAAATTGACATAGGATTCAGGATTTAAATTCAAATCTACCATCACCTGATATTCTTAGTTTTGAGACTTTTAAATGGCTAAATTTAGATGGTATTGAAATGCAATTAATTGATTTTTAATCGATTACAATACAGAAACAAAATTTTATAGATTTGAGTAATTCTTTGGAAGTTAGTGAAAAATATCAATTATTGAGCACAATTAGAAATACTACAGAAGAGAAAATATTGAAAACCATAGAGAAGGATCGCGGAAATATTTAACTTCAACTTTATCTTTAACTATCGACAGCTATATTGTCAATTAAATTATTGATCAATCCAAACGATAGAATCATTTTCATAAATGCATCTGACAGAGTAAAAAATTCCAATAAATTAACATATCAAAAATAATGAAATATTGTTCTTAATCCTTCCAACTTGATTCGTTTTTCAAAATTAACAATTTTATATTTAGAATTTACTATTTCTCTTTGTAATATTCACAACGCAATTCAATATTCATTTCTTAGTAAATTCCAAAATTTTACATTCTATTTTAGTGTTCTTCTGCACTTCGAAAATTCATTCCGAGCAATCTTGATATTTTTAAATTACGAAAACTTAAAAGCTATTTCTAGAGCTTTAAGTGTGATTCTAAATTTTAAAGTAATATAAGTAACATTTCCAATCGGTTTTTAATAGAAAATTACCAAAAAGTTATCCATAATTTAATTTACTTAGCTCTGGTGTAAGTAGAGTTCAAGGTAAAAGATCCAAGATCCAAGGTTATTCATTGCGAAAATATTCTGAAAAATGTAATCTTTATAGAGTCGATAGTACAACAATATAACATCTAAGATCAACCTTTAATACTACAATTATAAAGGCTACTGATTTCATGATATTTTTATAGAAGAGCGCCTGTTGGGTTTTAATGCTTTCGAAAAATCACCTAGTAATTAAAAGAGATCAAAAACTATTTCTAGAACTTACATGTGCAATTTTTAATTCAAAAGTCGAATAAATAATCGACTTCATGTTGTAGTCTTTAGTTCTATAATCAAAAATTATAAATTATTGTAAAAGAAGTAGGTGTTTTCCATTTAAAATAATTCCACTAAATTTTTAATTTATCCTTGCCTGATAGATAATGTGACAAAGTAGTAAAGCCGCTGGTAATTTCCAATTAGTTATAATTTTAATTGAAAATTATTGCCTTTGACATGCTGTCGTCTTAATTATTTTGCACTAATTAATTTTTTTACTTATATTTGAGGTGTATGAAGTTTGCTGGCATCACTTTGACCCACACACTCATAAAACGTGTAGTTAGGCTACCCGAGCCCATTGGTAACGAGTAAAAGGGGCCGCTACACGTATTTTTAAGGAAGAAGTTCCCGTCGTTAGCTTACGAGGGTGGATGTTGTACTTTTGAGTGTCCACCGATAAGGAAAGTATTTGATCAGTCGTTCATGGTACAAGGAGTTCAAGGGACCGTTCTTCTAGGATAACTCCATGAATGATGACTTTAAATATATATAAGTAGCAAATAATTATTGATGTAACTAAGAAAGGGTTACATTAGTTACACAAAATGATAGGCACTGTTGCAGGATAACCCCTTGCATGTGAAATTATAAAAATCAGTAGCAAAAGTTATTGACAATTATAAAGNTGGTACAAGGAGTTCATGGGACCGTTCTTCTAGGATAACTCCATNCGTTAGCTTACGAGGGTGGATGTTGTACTTTTGAGTGTCCACCGATAAGGAAAGTATTTGATCAGTCGTTCATGGTACAAGGAGTTCAAGGGACCGTTCTTCTAGGATAACTCCATGAATGATGACTTTAAATATATATAAGTAGCAAATAATTATTGATGTAACTAAGAAAGGGTTACATTAGTTACACAAAATGATAGGCACTGTTGCAGGATAACCCCTTGCATGTGAAATTATAAAAATCAGTAGCAAAAGTTATTGACAATTATAAAGGTGTAAAATGTGTTGAAAATATGTTGTGAAGATCATGGGGTCCTAATGCAAGATGAACCGATATAAGTTGAATTGGTAGCAAATAATAGTTGTGCAACTAGATAGCTTATAAAAACTTATGTTGATTTGTAAAGCATTTAACCAAAGAAGTGTTCGGAGTAATTGGGGTGACATGTTCATGAGCACTATGAGAGACTAAAAGGTAGGAACAACCATCTATCCGGTCAGAGAAATCTGCAAAGTGCAAACGTAAGAGGCTTTGGCATTTAAGTCATGCCTCGTAGGCGTTGAAACTGGTTAAGCAAAGGCGAATAAAGTGTGCCTATTGCACCAAAACACTTTCGGCCATCAGTGGTGGCATACGGGGACCTGAGGGAATAAAAACCCCAAACATACTAGTATCACAAGGGAAGGATATTGTCTATCATTGGAGTTGGACTTCTAGGGGTTGAGGAGGTAGCTAGAGACTTGGATGACTTTGTTATAGTGCTAACGTGACGCATCAAAGTAAAAAAGAACATGTTTACTTATATTGAAGTTATAGAAGTTATTGAAGTTATAGGGAACAAAATATTATTTATACTGAATATTTCTATTTCCTTGTACAAAATTGACGTTCTTGATTTTAGTTCGAAAATTTTCCTATACCTTTCTCATACACAATAAGCAAATAATGACATTTTCTGATATTTAGCTCTCTAATTCATTCCAAAATTCATCAAAAATTGTATTACTTAAAAGGAAAAAGACACTTTAACTATGAAAAGTCTTTGGCACAATCTTGAAATATACAATGAGCTGATAAGTGATAATCAAATATTTGACATGCCCAGAAAGGACGAAGCTTTCAAGTTTCCCTAATAGTATTTCTGCGTTTAATTTCCCATCCTTGATAAATACCAGCATTAGGTTTAGGGTATGTTAGATAAAAATTTAAACTATAAAAGCATATAGTTTTGCTAATTTCAATCTATGATAGACAAAAAGTTGAGAATGGTATATAAAGGGTCTTTCAAAAGTTTCGTCTGGATGTTGGTTTAAAATAAAATATCCAAAAATTTAGATTTTTTAATTTTTCACTATTTTTATTAAAAATACAACTCATTTCAATTATGTGTGAAAAATTATATAATCTTAATATCCATTACGACCACGTCTACAGGCTGCCATACGATAGTCAAAATTTCCAAGGACTGGCTCAAACATTATCAAATGGAGTGCAAAAATCTCAATCCCAATGTTGTGTTTCAGCTCAGGAATTGTTATTAGCTTATTCACATTGACTTTACCTTTCAAAAAAAAAAGACCCAACAAAAAGTAGTCTCATGGAGTTAGATCGCATGATCTAGGTGGCCAGTGGCCAGTTTATGTCATCATAACGTGAAATAAATCGTTTGGGAAACTTAAATCGCAATAATGCAATGTTTCATCGACTTGTGGCTCCATTCTGTTGTCGAAATGAAAATAAAGATTGTCTATGTATATTTCTTCAAGCACAGACCACAAAAAATTTTCAATCAGTTGTCTATAGCGTTGTAAACTGATAATAACAGCTTTTTCGTTTTCATTTTCGAAGAACGATAACACACAGGGCCAATGATTCCACCAGACCATAAACTACACCAAATAGAACATTTTTGTAGATGTAATAATTTCTTTGGAATTGTTTGAGGGTTTTCTTCTCCCCAAATGTGACAGTTTTCTTTATTGACAAGTCCATCGAGCGTGAAATGAGCTTCAACGCTAAAGATAACAAGAAGACTCTGCGTGAAAAACCAGCTTCCTGTTCAAAGAACCAATCCATGAAATTTTTGCGTTACTGCGTTGATAATGATCTTTTGGCTTCAATTCTTGTGTTAATTGAATTTTGTAAGGATCCAAATTTAAATTATTATGTAAAAGCTGCCAAACAGTCGATTCATGAATGCTTAGTTGTCTAATTCTTGAGAACAGCGAGATATCGATGTTGAAGCTTGTTTAGCAACACTTCAACACTTTATGCAACCGCAGCAATATTCTCAACAGAACGTCCAGTTTTTGATCTGCCAATCCTTTTTCTCTTCTTATATCATTGACCAAACCAGTTTCTTGAAATTTTTCACCAACCTTTGAATTGTCGACTCATTCGAAGAATTATAGACACCAAGAAATCACGAATTTTGCAATATAATATTTTTAAAGATCGATCAATTTAATACTAAGTTCGAATAATTTTAACGCGTTGTTATTTCGGATAAGTATCCCTGGTTAAAAGTGTACATATGTCTACTTAACAAGTTAGTTTGAAAGATGACATAAAACAAAGGTAGCGTTTAGGAATTATTCACTACTAATATCTAGGCCTGGCTTTTGAAAGACTAAGTAAGTAAAACTAACTAGTTAAAGTAACTAAGTAAATTTCAAGTACAATAATTCTTTTAGAACTATACGAGATTGATAATTTTATTGATTGTTAATTGATAAGTTTTAGATATCTTGTTGCTTCTTGAATATAAAAATATTAATAAGAATACTGTAGGATGTAATTGTTATCAGATTGGTAGCAGATTAAATCAAATTAGGTGATTCATTGTATACCTTCTGATTTCCTTAATAGCAGAAAATATACACCTATAATATTAGATTCGTTTCCAGTTTTTCGAGTGGGTACATTTCTGAAATGAAATCCTTTCAAACTTATTTTGATCTTAGTGTCATGATACCCGGATGTTAAATGTAATTTTATATTAGGCTGGAGTTTGGGCCCGTAATACGAGTATTACATACAAGTCAAAAGAATCCATTATAATTGTTATATGAAATTTTGTAACTAATTCTAGACTATTGTATACACATGATAATTACATTATTTCGATTTTCTTATTATATGATAAAGATCATTTAATTAGTCGCTTGAATTTTACTTTGGAATCTTAAGTCTCGTATCCGAATTACCCTCTTCTGAGTATGTATGGCAATCTCTGAGTTATGAAAATATAATGGTAAATAAAAATACACAGTTCCATTAAACTTTAGGTATATCGAAGTCGAGGTGAATAACATCTTTTTGGAAGGGTTCAACTTTAAATATATGCGCCGATTTTTAGAATGGATCCTTCACACTTTTTGGTATATCTTTCTTCCAATTTTTACTAATTTAAGGACTTAGAAGTAAGATTTTGATGTTGATGAGTAGAATTCTAAAGAAGGATTATTATTCTTTTTTGACTTTACATTTTTTAGGTTCTGGATTCTTTAAAAAATCGCTTTCCTTATTGTTACGTATAAGGCCTTATATAGAATATCTAAAAACTAATCGATTTTTTTAAATTACAGAAATTAAACAATTTGTTATTTGCCAAAATATTTTTCTTAATTAAAAATATATCCCTTCTGCGTGAGTACACTGCCTAATATAAATTATTGTGTTTCTTTAAGTGGCGTAAGTATAGTAGCTTTGTTTTTTAATTTGAAAAAGTTAAGTATTTTTGGGACATATTACGTGCTTACTGTACACAGTACGACATAAGAATAGTAAAAAAGTTAATTTAAAAAGTCTTTAAAACCACATAGCTTTAAGGACATTAGAGCTTTGAACCAAAAAAAAAAATTAAAAACAACATAGCATCCTGATAGATGCTGGAACTGCTGAGACAAAATAGTTCCTTTTTAAAGCAGAGCTATAAATGCATTATACACCTTTAGTCTGGCCTGCTAATCTAGTGACTATTGGACTATCTGGACTAAGGTTGTAGGTTCGATTATACCATACGACTTAAATTAAAATAAAAACAAAAACTATTAGAACAAAAATATCACAAACTATTACAAAACTACAGCAAATTCATTACGCTATATGAACTTGGTACTCGAGGTAATAACTATAAGTTTGTTTTGTACTATAAATGTACATAAGGATTATTCACCTTGAGTAATTAATTGTTTTACCTCACAATAGTCTAGAAAATAGCACCTTATGATTTTCTCAGGTGTTAAATGAACTGCAAGGCATCTAATTATTTGTGTTCTTGATAAAAAGTTTGTTATTATCTTGAAATATTTAGAGATCAACTCCAGGACAGTTTTGTATTTTGTACCTTTAATTCTCAAAGCAACTTTTACTGAAAATTTACACTTTTTGAATTAAGAAGCTGAAAAATGAGATTTTAAATTTTTGTTCTTGAAGTGCTAAATATTTTAGTTGAAAATGGCATATTCCAGAAATCTGAATAAGAAAGATATCTTAAAGCATTCAAGATTCGATTACATTTTGAATTTTTTTTTATAGAAAATAGCTACAGTCTCTAAAGTCAAAATCTCGTTCAGAAAGGTAATTGATTTTCGATTGAATAAATCTACTTGATAGTGTCTAATTTTTTCTTTGAATCTTTCTAATTCAGTGGAAATAAGTGTTGATTGTGGAAGATTCACCAAATTTGAAAAACTTTTACTTAAGTTCCATCAGACAGAGAGTGAAAATTTCTTTTAAAATTATACCTCGTTAAAGAAGCAGTGGAATGATAATTTAGTTTTAAGCAAATCAACTGATTTTTCTTTTAGTCTTTTGGCATAAATTACCCATTACTTGTCTTTACTTAAATAATAGTGCAAGAAAAATGCATTTAATGCATTAGCAGGAATTCAGATAGTTCTTATCTTTAAGTAATCGAATTTTGTAATAAGTTTTATATGTCTATTATCGTAAGGATATGCTGAAAATCTACGCATCTTGAATACAGTGGTTTGGTGTAAAAATACTAATGCTTTACTTATATGTTTAACTCTTTTTAATATCCACTATCATTTATCAATCAGGTGCGAGTTGTATATGGCCTTTTCTATTGTGAACCAGTGGCTTCTGAGAGGTGATTTTGATTTCTTATTTCGATAAATCGTTTTAGAAATTTTATTCGATGATGGTATGCCTTTTTCTATGTAAGAGATACTATAATATCTAGTAAGTTGGTTTAATCCTTCATTTCTCAGTATTTCAATATATCCAGGGATGCATATGAGTGTTACATTTGACCGGATTTCATATCTTCGAGTATTTCTACCAGCATCAGTTCTTTGGTTGGTTCTTTTGGTTATTTAAGGTAGATAGTACTGGTCTACATCCGTATAGATAATGAATGGTCTATTTCCTAGCTTTAATGCAGTAGTTAATTGCTTAAAAATGCCCAATAGCTCTTCTTTATATACCAATATATTTTTGTGAAGCCTAAAGCCCTTTCCTGAGACCTGTTGAGTTTTGGTTCCAAGTTTATAATAGTTGTGATAGTGACTTTTTGATTCCTCGACCCATCCAAAACGATATAAAACTAACCTACAATTTAGTGCATATGTTCTGTGTATTTTTCGGTTTGTTTTTGATGTTATTTAATTTTTACATTTATGAAGAAGGATGGTGTTGGTGAAATTGAGTTGGGTTAATTTTGTGGTATTAATGGATAAATTTGGTAGTATCGAATAATTTGCCGAGGATAAAGAACGGAGGTTTAAATTAAAACTACTAAAAACTAAGACTTAATTCATGTTAATTCATACTCCAAATTGTGAACCACAAGTACCTTTATTGGTATAGCGAAATTATAGGTTTTTTATTTTCTTGTTGAGAGGTTGTTTTATGAATAATGTAACATCAAATGTTTGCTCTTTTGATTAATATTAGTTATTATAATTCCAAGAACTAAAGGTCCAAATGTGCTGACAAGGATGTGAAGAGCTTAAACAGCCCAGTGTACATGTTCTTCTGATTTGTGTAAATTGGTGTTGGTCCTCATTTTGAATTGCACTTATATATTCATGGTGTAGTATATTCAGGATATTAATTGAGAACATCAAAGCCCGGTCTTATCAGTAGAGCTTCTATTGGCATTGATTTTGTATGAAGGATTTTTTTTTCTCAATTTTATTTATCTCTAGCTACAAGGAATCCAGGTTTGTTTTGTGCATATTCTCACATATGGGTAGTGCATATCATATTGCATTTCTTAGTATCTTAATATGTTAATAATTTTTTATAGCACTACTGAGATTATATAAAAGATTCAATTAAACTATTTGAGATATAAATTCATACTTATTTGCTAATTTTGCGACCGTACCAAAAGTGAAACCATGAACTTAGAGTGACTATTTTAAAAGTTATAATGATATTACGAAAGCGCTAAAAAATTAGAATACTTTCATAAAAAATAGCAGTCACTTGCATATAAAAATTCAATAAAATCAATAGCGCACTGTATAGTATTAAAGATTGATCTAGGAATTTTTTGTTTTCTCTAGTAGCATCTATCAATCATGAAGATTGAATTTTTCAGAACATTTTTGTATTAATCATCTTAGATTTTGGTAGAGTTTAAATTCTAGCTTGAATTCTAGCTTGAATCTTAGCTTGAACCCTAGCTTCAATAACATGTAAAAAGTAGAGAATACTTTTCTTCATATCAGTTCATTTTCAATTTGAAATTCATTGCCTAGAATGTTTAAAAAAGAAGAAAAATAACAACAAAAAATTAAGCAAAATTCATTATACGCTGTTGTGTGTCTTTAAGAAAGAAGAAAAAAATATACTACATAATACTAAAAGACCTATTAAATGATACATTGACACAACGTTACAATACACAGAAGCTATTTTTGATGACTTTAGGTCGCAAGGGATGAAAAATGAATCCTATATTATCATCCAAAACGTAAAAGATAGTAGCGCTTTCTAAATAAATCACCACGAAATACTGCCAAGTCAGGTTTACATACAAAAAGGGGCTTATTGTTGTTTATTTGGTCGAGTAATCACATAATCATTCTTTTTAAAGAACTAAAGCCTGGACAAACTGAGATTGCACACCTTTGGCGTTAACAATTCTGTGTTATTTTGTCCAAGACGATCTTTGGAAAGAATTAATGAATTCGGTTGTAAGGTAATACCTCATCTACAATACTCACCTTCTATTGAATTTCCATTTATTCTGACCGCTAGAACACTTTCTATGTGATAAAAATTTTAATAAATTTGGATGTTATGTAAAATGCCNGCCACGAAATACTGCCAAGTCAGGTTTACATCCAAAAAGAGGCTTATTGTTGTTTATTTGGTCGAGTAATCACATAATCATTCTTTTTAAAGAACTAAAGCCTGGACAAACTGAGATTGCACACCTTTGGCGTTAACAATTCTGTGTTATTTTGTCCAAGACGATCTTTGGAAAGAATTAATGAATTCGGTTGTAAGGTAATACCTCATCTACAATACTCACCTTCTATTGAATTTCCATTTATTCTGACCGCTAGAACACTTTCTATGTGATAAAAATTTTAATAAATTTGGATGTTATGTAAAATGCCTTCTTCAGATATTTTGCTTAAAATCAATTGATTCCTTTCTGTTCAGTATTGAAAAGTTGGAAAGTATTGTTGTTAATTCCAAAATTATAATCAATTCCTGAACAAAATTATTCTTTAAAAATTTCTTTTAGAGGCTAGAGTCAGGACTTTAAGATACCATTTCAGTTTCACCTTTCTTAAAACACCTTGACCAGTAAGAGATATTTTATGTAACTTTTTTAATACTTTAAATATCTTATGACATAGAAATTGTTTCAAGAAATCTTTACAGAATGTTCATGAGCATAAAAGTATTACTTTAGTTAGTAGATTTAGTTATCTTTTCGTAGTTACTTTCATTACTGACTTCAATCTGGTTATAAAAAATATTATTAACACTTTGTGAACCAGAAATGTTACTGCTTGCACCATACCCAGTGACCAAATATTTCTTTGCGTAGCTATAATTTATTAGAAATTAAAAACTATTGTCAGGTGAAATATTTATTTTACTTTAAAAATGAATGATTTTCCAATCGATATACTAAATCAAAATTGGTACAAACGAAAACTTTGTAAAAAGTATGATATTNTTAAATCAAAATTTGTACAAACGAAAACTTTGTAAAAAGTATGATATTTAGTAAAATCAGTGAAATCCTACAAAGCTTACAAATCTAGCGCGTTTTACTTCTTTTCCCGATGATATTGCAGATTTTGCAACATCTTATATGAAATTTTCTATTTTTCAATGACAGAAGTTATAATTGAGTGTGTTATTTTATACTATCTAATAAATTTTGTGGATGATCTTTATGTGA
The DNA here is from genome assembly GCA_001015215.1 of Holcocephala fusca. Taxonomy (NCBI): domain Eukaryota; kingdom Metazoa; phylum Arthropoda; class Insecta; order Diptera; family Asilidae; genus Holcocephala; species Holcocephala fusca. The sequence goes on from JXPE01019754.1 coordinate 11,811, forward strand.
AGGATCTGAGTATCCCTCTTTCTAAATCTACTAACTCTGCTATTACTTCAGGGATAACCCAATTTATTGAGTCCTCAAGAAGAAAGTCATTGTATCTTATATTACTTTGAGAACTCAGCATTTGGTTTGTATACTATGAATGAATTGTGAAGACAACTGTCAATTAAATAAAATGCTATATTTCTTATCCACTTTTCTTTTGTTCTGAGAATTCTACTATAAGAAAGATATAGGTCAGCAAANGAATGAATTGTGAAGACAACTGTCAATTAAATAAAATGCTATATTTCTTATCCACTTTTCTTTTGTTCTGAGAATTCTACTATAAGAAAGATATAGGTCAGCAAAATCAATAACCTTTATATTCTCCTTGTATCACTGCACATATACCGGGTACTTTATTTTTTCTCCAGTATCTCTAGATTTCTTCCCTATGCTATAATTGTTATTAAGCAGCTACAATTTTATCACCTATACCATTTTTCAATGATGGCAAATTAAATAAAATTCTTACAGAAATACTAAATCTGAACTTATTGAATTCATAATTTTTCCTATTAGTATTTACCTGAAAATTTTTACTTGATCCCACCTTAAATAGTGTAAGTTTTCATAAATATTTAAAATAATTAAAAACTCATATAAATATATTGACAAATGCATAAGTTGGAGCAGTTTTTGAACGAAATATTGTTCTTTATCACTAATACGACGATATAATAGCTTCAACTAATTAATTCGCAATATACTCGTAAATAACCAAAAACTTTAACTATTCCCACTTGCTACTACGTTATATCCATCCGCCCTTGACTATCAATTAGCAATTATATGATATCACCACAACGACCCCTAATGATATCATATGAAATGCGAAAAATTTCATCAATGGCTCATAAGGACACAATATGAAAGACGAGATATCTCGTTATCCATTCCCACAGTGTTAACACAAAAAATAATGTTAACAGCAATCATTTATTTCTTTTATTTCAAATAAAATTGTAATTCTAAAGGTTTAAAATTAGTTTTTAAATATTAATTCATTTAGAAATTCACATTTATTCGATAACAAAGAATAACATTGACAATATTTCTATAAAAAGTAGAACCCAAAATATTGGTTTTTCAATAGAATAAAAATAAAATTTATTCTAAAATAAATTTGACCTAAATACTAACCAAATGGTAACAGATTGAAAAATAGTAAAATATCTGCAATATTTTTATAGAAACTATAAAAGATGCATTGATGCATTCATTAGTTATTTTCAATTCTATTGAAATTTTGTATTCAAAACAACCAGGAATTAGATAGATTTTTGGTTTGAAAATATTTTGTTCCTCACTTCTTCTAAATACGAATTATTTTTGCGCTTTTGTACATATGAAAATTGATCACAGATTAAAAAAATTCACACATGTTTCACTTTTAATTAATATCTCAATTAAGATTCAACTTTTACTTAAGTTACCATGAATTAAAAATCTAACATGGCTCTGCAAGGATAATTCAACTCGATTTTTTGTAAGGAAATTAAATGAAAATTGTACTTTATGCCTTTTTTTTATCCTCAAATTTCACTGCTATTGTGTATTTTTTAATGAAACAAACGAATCCTAAAGAACAATATTTTTAGTATATTTCCAATAAAATCGAAATCGAAATCAATAAATTAATAAAATATTAACATTTTACTTGGCAAGTAAAGACACGACAACATAACTTTTATGCACATTTAATCCTAATTATAAAACATGAAAATGTGAATGATTTTAACATTATTTACAGATTGCATTTCTACTTGCACTATTCCTTAAATAAAATTGTGTTGCTCTAAAGAAAATTTAGATCTTAAAGCTCTAAATGTTATTGATAACGTCCAGCTCAGACATTCTATTCACATTAATAATTTTATCAGACAATTTTAAATTTACATTTGTGAGCTCAAACACTATCTCAGTTTTGTAATCAATAAATCAAGGAGTAAACTTCAAACTTCAAAAGCTTTATCACAAAAAAGCATTGAACAAATTGTGTTCGTAAAAAAAACTAATTCTAATAAAATCGATGTCATTGATGAATGATACTTCTGCAATTTTTGAAGAAATTGGTAACTTAATAAAAGGGACTGAATTTGAAAGAAAGGCTTACGATGATGTGAATGAGGTTACTTTAACACAATAGGAAGACATTTCCAATATTCGAACCAGGTCTTCA
>JXPE01019762.1:4330-16165 GCA_001015215.1 Holcocephala fusca
GAAAATTATTTACTTAATTTGAAAAACTTCTCAGATAATTGAATTTTTACAAAGCTAATTACAGCATGATCAAATAAAGATTGGTATGTTGGCCATATTCAATCCCACCGAACATTGGTTAGAGATGAAATAAGAAACCTTCGAAGTTTATGCAACTCATAAGTAAACGAAAAGTACACGATGTTATCACTTTTGATAAAAATAAACTCTATACTACCTAAAATTTTGCATGATAACTAAATGAAATCGCTTTCATAAACCAACATAGGCCAATAATTAGATAGTGAGGATGAAGACGATAACACCAGACCTTAATTTTTTAGCAAATCAATAGGTTCTTTCTATGAAAATATTAAAATTTAAAAGATTCAAGCACGATTTTTTACATTTTTTTTTATTAAGGAATAGGAAAAGGATATTAACATTTCTTAGTTCTTGTGGTGGATATAAGAAGCTTAACTTACACCAGTAAAGTACTTCAAGTCTTAAGATTGGTCGAACAGAGTTATCAATTAAAACAACATAATGTTTAATAATTAGATCCCTTAAGAGGTTGTTTCTTGGGCATAGGCAAAAATAACACTAATTCTGACCAACTATAGAAAGCCATACAAAATGAAAATAGATTGAAACAAGTTTTAGATTTTAAATTATTACTAAATCAGGTCTAGATAGCTTTTAAATAGCTCGAAGGCCCAAAAGAACAGCTTATGTTAATGAAAAATAATTATGATAATAATATCTTAATTGAACATTACACTAGCAGTAATAGCCCGTCTTAAGACTAAGTGAGGGATAAAATTAAAAGCTTAAAAATAAAACCCGAAAATAAGTAAAAATTACACGTATAATCTATACACGTAAATAAAAATCAAAAAAAGGAATAAATAAATGATTGATAGTATTATATTTTATATTGTAAGAACCTCGAAGTTTCATTATCATTTAAAACTTCAAATAGTGTGCCCTTAAGATTGCAACTTCTGGTTAACCCATTTAATTCAACCAGGAGATGATTCTAAAGTCTAATGGATTGAAAGAAAAATTGCATTGCACTCATTTTAGAGTAAAAATGTAGTTAAGTAGTTAACCCATTCCAGACGGATTGCACACCGTGTGTGCAATGGATTTCTAAGCCAAAAAGATAGGCTGGACACTGAATTGCAATTATATCATTTAATATGGGGAAAAATAACCGTAGAGATAAATACTGGATTAAAGTAAAAAGGTATCTTAGGAAGTGTGTAAATAAAAAATTTCGTATTGATTTTAATTTACTTCATAAAATGAGTGATCTAAAACTAGAACCTTAAGGAAAGGAGCAAATGAGTAATGCTAATAAAAATCATGTAGTTTGCTTCCAGGAAATAAAAAAAAGTACTACCGAAATTATTGTTATTTTGAATAGTGAGAGTCATCTGGAAGATAGGGAAGACATGAATCTTAACATAAAGTACTGATGTGGAGATTTTAGATGCATTAATTGATAATCCTCGAGACAATCAATTATTAACCACACTACTCGTATCAAGGAATCATCAATCTGAAATTGTCCAAAGAGAAATTTGCCAATAAAAAAGTTCGAATTGATTGAATTCTATTGCAAACATGTTCTTTTTTTTAATAATAGTAGGTGTAAAGCAAAGAAAAAACTTCGGTTCATGAAGATTATCTCTGAAAAATACCTCGTTTCGAATAGGTTAAGGAACACACATTCTATTCGACTAAGAGAGTTGTAGGTTATCGTACAGGTAAAGAGCAACAGTCAAAAACAAATCCAGAATAAAACGATGTATGGGGCTGTGCATCATCTAATCAATTTCATAAAAGCCTCACAGCCATAGAAGTCTGAGTAGCGAATAATAACTTTCTTAGGAATAATGTTAGGGAAGAAGGTTATATCATTACTAGTTTTATCGAAGATAGCAGATATCGACTTAGGGAAATTAATGGAAAAATATATAGTAATACCCCAATTTTACACCTGAGTAAAGACACAATTCATTTGCGAAATCACATCTTACGTAAAACTTAAAGATCTAGAGTTGTATCTATATTCTAAATAATCAGCATAGCAATGATGAGGATAATCATGATGGTTATTTGTAAATAAGAAATATTAGAGAGGAACAAGAATAGAATCCTGAGGTACTCCAGGGAAAAAATTCCATCTTTTGTAATCAAATAAAACTTTCTTTTCTTTTCTTTCACAAGTAAATACCCTGAATTACTGCATTCAAAAATTGATTTGAGTTTGGAGATCAAAATATAGTGCAGCTGTCCTTAGCTCTAAAATCAAATAGAAAAAAGTTAAACGTAAATAAAAGAGAAGCCTTCAAAAGAATCAAAATCATCAAGAACCTTATCAATTGATATTTAAACAATAGCTGATAGTGAATTTGGCGATGGAAGCAAACTTTTTATTTATAAAGGAGGGACTAAATAAATCGAATCCATCGTAGTCCTTCTAAATTTCTCATAGTACAAATTAATAGATTATCTTACAGCTTACAGTAATTTTGAATTAACTTGAGTGATATATTTCTTGATTTACAAAGCAGCGAAAGGTTTGAAAATTCTCCCAAAGCTACAAAATATAGNTATTTATAAAGGAGGGACTAAATAAATCGAATCCATCGTAGTCCTTCTAAATTTCTCATAGTACAAATTAATAGATTATCTTACAGCTTTTTGAAAAGTAATTTTGAATTAACTTGAGTGATATATTTCTTGATTTACAAAGCAGCGAAAGGTTTGAAAATTCTCCCAAAGCTACAAAATATAGTAGAGTGAATATTTCGATAATAGATAAGATGTTTGATTCTGTTAATAAACCTGAAAACCAATGAATTACAAATAAAACGTCATTTCACTGGGATTTACTTGTTAAGAAAATCAGTCATAAAATTAATCCTCCTACACTTACTCCACTTTAAATTGAAAACATTACCAAGCTTAAGTTCAATCCACTAATTCTGCCTCCTTACTAAACCTATCATAGTTTTTATGACAAAACTCAAAATAAGAGAACTCAAATTATATTTAGTTCGCGAGACAACCTTATGCTTACCCAAAATTAGATTAGGACATCCTTGCATAATCCAAGTGACAAAATTATTATATTAAAGAAAAGAGTTTCAATAATAGAACCTCAATAGGGTGAATATCAGTAGCATGTTATGGATTATAAAAAAAACACTAAATAGATGCTTTTCTCGAGCCCTATCGATCTCGATAATGGAATATTTTAAGAGATCATCGTTAAGAAATAAATAAAACGTGCCTTTAGAGAAGAATTGATTTAGGTCGCAGCCCCAACTAAAATGCCTCTGGTTCTATCACTTTCAAATACATTAAATCTATTTAAAGCCACTAAATAAGAATTAATATGAGGTTTCAGTCTTATTGAAGATTATAAGTTAAAGACTTTAAGCCCCTAAATTATAGTTCAGTAATATTAGAATTAAATTTACATAAACAAGTACAAGTCAGCCAGGGAAAACACACATTATCTAAAATTAAATCTAATTGTGGTGATATTTGAGATTACAAATCTCCAAATATATATAATTTAACCTGAGTGGATTTTCGAAAAAAATGTATACACAAATCTTTTTCGTACTATAATTAATAGAAACATTGTTTTGTGCATAATTTCTTCTCTAAGGAAGAATGTATTAAATTCAACAAGGCAAAAGCTTAAAATAACGGATGGGAGAAAAAATTCGGTAACAGTTCTAACTAAAAGTACTTTACTTACTTTACTAAACCAAATATGTATACGCCATTTTGATCGATGACGTTTTGTTATTTTTTCCAGATAAATCATTATCCCATTAGTATAAAACTTTTGTGGTTTCGGGATGGAAAATCAAGATAACTCATTTTTATAGATCATTTTCATGTAAAACTAATCAGATGGTTCTATATGGATTAAAACACATGATAGTCTTATAGTACAATGTCTTCTCTAAATGATGGATCCATCAAAACTTCTCATCAATCATCTGTCAGTTTTTTCCGAGTCATCACAGATGTGTGTCGCCTAGCATTGTCATGATGAAACAAAACATCTTTTCTACTGATCAATTGCTTACTTTAGTTGCATTAGTTAGGTAACAGTAGAGATTGGATTCAATCATTTGGCCAGGCGATAATACTTCTTGATGAGCACTTCCCTTACAATCTCACCAAAGACTCAGCATTACCTTTCTTGATGTCAGTACTGGTTGTCGTATTTAATTCATTTTTCGTCATTAGCTATCAATCTGTTCAAAAATGAGTTGATTTCGTTCCGTTGCAATAGTAATCCACATATGGAAACTTTTTACAATAAATTTTTTTTAGTAAATTCATGTGGCATTAAATCGTCAAGCCTATTTTTTTATTCAGCTTTGTAAAAATGACTCAAAATTATTTTGTGATCAACGTTTACCTTTGTACCAATACTATGGCTGCTTATTTGACAATTTTGCTCATTTTTTTTGAAGATTTCATGGAAGAGCAGCTTTAACATCAAAATTTTCAGAACAAAAACAAACAAATCCCTTCGGTGCTACTTTTCTAGTTACAACACCATCTCCGTAAACTACATACACTTTTTCACCAACCTACAGTCCATTCTTTTGATAAAGATTTTCCGAATTTTCATTTATTTTTGGACATAAAGAGCTTATCACAAAATGATCCAATATCAACAATTCCTTGTAAAACTCCTTGGATTACTTACTGCATTTAATACTACATTTTCATCTTAATCCATCTTTATTCCCCAATCATTTTGATTCACTTAATATGATGGCAAAATTGATTGCATAAGGTTCACTTCTAAAAAAATTTAAATAAAATTGCTGATGATTCGAAAACTTAATCTACACAGTAGGTTAATCAAATTCTGTTGAAAGTTGATATGAAAGTCACCATGGTGTATTGCAAATTTTAATCACAGAGCATTTATAGAAATCTCAAAGCGATCAACAATTATCTTTCTAAATATTTGAACTTATAGTAGGACAGAAGTCATCCAGGATAGTAAAGATTTTTCTTCAAATTGGTTTATTGATTATTTATTGGCTTATAATATTCCAGGAATCTATTGGCAAGACATACTCGTATTTTCAGATCATATTTAGCTCTATTTATTTCAATCCGATAAAAATTTGAAGTAAAAGGCATGATTTGTCTAAATGTCATAGAAAAATAAATGGAGATTCAAAACTGCCTTCCCTAATTGGATTATTTGATTTGTGATTTGAACCTAATAGCAAATATGGTTTGAAAAAAATAAATAAATAAAATGCTTATAAAAGGCAACCTAATTGCAATTCTTTTTAAATTGCAAAGATTTTGAATAGCATCGTTACCATGAATTCCTAATTCCTAAATATGGGTCTTTAAAATATTTCCTTCCTCAAATGTTTGTCATGAGAAAACACTAAATATGTCAATCATTTAGTCACTAATAGATCTTTTGATTTTAATACCTTCCGGGTATTTTTATTTCCTTCAATAAAATCGAAATGAGCTAATAATGCAATTTAATAATTCGATTATCATAGCAATTTACTAAAAGATAATTTCACAGAGAAATAGAAAATGAGGAACTAAATGAAACCAATAACTTCCGAAAAGCTAGGTAAATGCATTCACGTCTTGGTAATTGAATTAATTGATTAAAAACAGATTACCATTATAATGCCCAGATAATGATCGAATTGAATGATAATTTATTTCAAAAATCAGTCGAGCAAGTAGATCTTAAATCCAATCTTCTCATATAAACTTAAGATAACTTCACTTAGGAGACGGGTTTCTTCTGACAGTACGAGTAATTTCAGCGCTACTCTACGAGTACTTTGAATATTGAAACGAACAGCATGAGGATAGACTGAACAGAGTATGAAAGCTATGCAAAATATTTAGGACTTCAAAAATGAGTTGTTGGCCATATTGTAATCGGCTTGTGTCTAAGGATTTTCAGAGTTTTTCGAAATTGTTTTCTCAATATTTATTATAAGAAAACTGTGCTGTTCTTTTACATGATGTACGTAATTAATCTTATCTTAAAACTTTAACAGCTCTCTGAATTTNTAAAATATTTAAGACTTCAAAAATAATTTGTTGGCCATATTGTAATAGGCTTGTGTCTAAGGANGCAAAATATTTAGGACTTCAAAAATGAGTTGTTGGCCATATTGTAATCGGCTTGTGTCTAAGGATTTTCAGAGTTTTTCGAAATTGTTTTCTCAATATTTATTAAAAGAAAACTGTGCTGTTCTTTTACATGATGTACGTAATTAATCTTATCTTAAAACTTTAACAGCTCTCTGAATTTCTTTAAAGCCAAAGAAAGCTGTTTGAGAAGATGTCTTGTGAAGTTTACCTGACGTCAACTAAGTAATTTCCTTCCACAGTCTTATTTTTGGTCTTCAAATTAAAATATACGCTGAGATTATTAAGGCAATATAATTGAAAACCTTATCAGATTGATCTGTTGAAAGAATACGATAACCCGAGTTTTATCAATCAATCAAATGTTTGTACTCTGTAGACAAATGATACCATAAAAATTCTTAGCTGACAGTTGACAAGCATAAATTGAATTGCATTTTTAAAAACTGCCCTCTGGGTAACATTAAATCATTTGCATCGAGTAAGACTACTGCAGCTCCTTATTGTTTCTGAACATGAAGAAATCGCATCTCAGAATCACTTGTTAATATTAGCATTCCATAATGTTCTACGTTTCAAATACTTTCAGATTTTTCCCAGAATTCATTCTAGCACTTTCTATTCAATTTCAAAATTTTTCTTTTTTCACACTTTCGACAGATCTTTTCAATTTTTTACTACTATAATAAAACATGTATCTTTCTCATTTCAGGTATACCAGCAACTTTAACTTACATAAACATGGACTACTTTTACTCTGGTTCACCTGAACTGATTCCTTATCCAGATTGGCGTAGTAATACTGCTGGTGATTGCGCAAACAGCATAACAACTGCTTACAGAATTAAAGTTGATGAATGTGGACGTTTATGGGTCCTAGATACTGGAACAATTGGTATTGGAAATACTACAACTAATCCGTGCCCTTATGCCATCAATGTTTTCGACTTAGCAACAAATACGAGAATTCGACGTTATCCACTTCGACCAGATGATACAAATGCCAATACTTTTATTGCCAACATTGCAGTTGACATTGGCAGAAATTGTGATGATGCATATGCTTATATGTCAGATGAATTAGGATATGGCTTAATTGCTTACTCCTGGGAACAAAATAAATCTTGGAGATTTACTCATAGCTACTTTTTCCCTGATCCTCTAAGAGGTGACTTTAACGTTGCTGGAATTAATTTCCAATGGGGAGAAGAAGGAATCTTTGGTATGGCTCTATCACCAATTCAAGCAGATGGATATAGAACAATGTTCTTTAGTCCTTTAGCTAGTCATCGTGAATTCGCAGTATCAACAAAAATTCTACGTGATGAGAAGAGAGTTGAAGACAGTTACCATGATTTTGAATTCTTAGAAGAACGAGGTCCAAATAGCCACACCACATCTAGAGTAATGAACGAAGATGGACTAATGTTGTTCAATTTAATTGATCAAAATGCAGTTGGATGTTGGCATTCAGCAACTCCATATTCACCAGAATACCATGGAATTGTTGATCGTGATGATGTTGGTCTTGTATTTCCAGTCGATGTAAAAATTGACGAAAATAAAGAAGTTTGGGTCTTATCTGATAGAATGCCAGTATTTTTACTTTCTGACTTGGATTATAATGATGTGAACTTTAGAATTTATTCAGCACCATTAAAAAGTTTAATAGAAAACACCGTTTGTGATGTTACCGGCAGAGGCTATGGACCTGTACAATTTTCTCAAAAAAACAATTATGGTTTATTTAATCCGAAAGCGACTCTAGTATCTATTCCATTTGATATCAAAGGACAACGCTTACCATCATCAATTTCATTTGCATCACAAGCTTACCCAATTGGAAATAATGTCGCAAAAGCATACATTTATAATCAACACAATGGTTTAAATTATGAAATTAATAACCGACAAGATTACGATTACTCTGGAAGTACACCCGCTGCAAGTTGGACCCAAAAATTAGTTAAACGATTTGTCTAAACTCATTCACTAATAACATTTTAAAAATATCTTCACAATTATCGCAAATTTTTATTTAATTATTAGCTGATTTTGAAATGGAAGCTAAAATAAAAACTTAACATTTAGTTTTGCATTGAATACTTTTCTAACGACTTAGCCAAGACATTTCACAGGCGTTAACTCATTTATTAGTGCTCATTGGATTAGAAAAATCGAACAACTGAAATATGTTAATACTACTTTGTTCTACATTTTGTTAAAATAGCTGTGTATATTAAATTTTACATAAATAAAATTCAATACCAGAGCTAGACGTACAATTTTACTAAGTTAAGGTCCCAGTGTTTCAATTCCAATCCAATTTCAAAAAAAAACCTTATTTTACCAGTTTTAGTTGGAAACTTCAATCGAATATGAAATACACTAAGCCAGCTATCGCGTAATTGTTCCATGAACGGCATATCAACGAAAGATAAAAAAAGGAGTTATACTATATTTCAAAACTTCCCTTATACACTGCTTTTGTTTTATTAATAGATTTGATTATACCAAAATAAGACATGTCTAAAAATCAATAAATTAATTTTCTTACCTTTTAACCTTCAGAAGATTTCCTTTTATCTACCTTTAATCCTAATGGAGTGCCTAGATGTTGACAATCAGACCTCAGATTAAAATTTTTGTTAAAATCCAAAATCGACAAGAACCCAGTCAGCTATTTCTACATCCACCATTGTAAATCAAACCAATTTGTTGTATATGCTCCAAAATACTTCCCAAAAACATACTATTGAAAATAAATATAAATTCTTCAGAAGTTGTTGTATCCTACTCCACTTGGGGATGTCTTAAATATATGAAGAAGGTGGATTCCCTCTTGTTTCTTTTTCCTTATTTGAAGAAAATTTTTCACCTGTCATCTTTTACACTTCTTCGTGAAAGACTTGCTATTCTCTAGTGTTAGTTTTTTCCTATAAGCAACCAGCTACTGTTCCATAATCTAATTATTCACCTTTCAACCCATGAACTTCACCAAATCAACAATTAATTGTATCACATATGAAGGGACATTAGGGAATGGTTTAAATCCCTAAAAATATTTCTTATGCACATATCCTGGCCATAATATTTTCTTTTAGATAGATTTAATCGCTTTTGATCCCGTGATATTTCAAGCTTAAGTTTTGAAGCTAATGCAGCCAAGAAATAGAAATTTTTTCCCAAATTCTTTTGAGGGAAATTTTGTATCTAATATTTTCTCAAAATACTTTTAAAACAATTTTGTGTAGAGTTTCTTAAAATTTGAAATGGCAGCCACATGCATCGGTTGGATGAGTAGTGTTGAATCAGAAAAGAAAAACTTCACTCTGATAAAACGTAAATTATCCTATAGGATGCCTTCCAAATCTTGATATTATCCATTACCAGGACGAACTTAAATGCAACTGAGAGGTATTTTCTAACACTCGTTAACTTTACTCCTTCAGCTATTGATAATCAGTTCCCTTACTATACTTTATAGTTTGTCATCCACATCATAACAATAAACATTTCTTCTAAAATCTTTAAGAGTTATTGAATGGTACACCAACTTCATTTTACAATTCTGACTAATATTAATACACAACAAAAGACCCTATCTTTCATATCCTTATTTCCCAGCAGCGACTTATCCTTCTATGTAATAAGAATCCTCTTGGTATTTCTTGTCAAAGGTCGCCAGTTTTATCACAGTCACAGGTAAGTCGTGAGATTTTCCACTAAAATAAATTGAAGATCATCATCATTTTATGCAATTATATTACTTGTAGCTAGTTAACCATAATGCTTGTTGGTATTTTCAGAATTAAGTAACGTGGGCAGAATGTTTTCAAAAATCTGAGAGTTTGAGTAAAAAAGATTCATAGGGTCATTCAAAATACTTTGGTAGTATTTTCACGAGACTAACTCTACCATAGTCTATCTGCAGTTGATAAACCAGAAAATTCGAGACTCAAAAAAATCAAATCCGATAAANTTTGCTTGGAAGCGTATTTTACCATAAATCTTTTTACTCTTCTCTATATCATTTCGTTTTATGCTTAGAACTGAACTGAACTGCACGGCTTATACTTCTTAAAGTAAAATTTGATTATTGGTTAACAAGTAGAGAGTAATACGTGTACATTTTTTTAAAAATTAGATGTCGTTTTAAGGATCTTATTATGTCCGGCCTGGTAGCTCTGTGGTGTAATCATTGGACTATCTGCACAGAAGGTTCGTGGGTTCGATTCTTGCTTAGGACATAAAAAGGAGGGACACAACGGACCCGCACGGATGGTCTATAAAACAAAAGTTTTATACATCTAGAAAAAAAGTATACCTAAATCCTCAACGTTCTGGAAAAGTCCTCATTTGAGTTATCTGAGAAAAACTTTTCAGCAACTAAATTGACGATATTTCTGTTATTCGTTGTTCTACTTTTTATCTATTTGGAAATACTATAGACGATATCTTATGGTATCAAACAATCTACCAAGAAATGATATATTAGTATTTTTTTATTCTAATAACAAGTCATGTCTTAAGCCGGCTTTGACAAAATGATTTCTATAATTTATAGCCAGTCCTTATGTATGACTCTATCAAAAATTAATCAAACTAATTAATGAAACTATCTATGAAGTAGGATCTAGTAGTGTGTACAAACCAAAATAAAAAAGCAGGTTAAAGTATCTAAAAGTCGAAAACAAATATGGTTTTAGTAATTCTACTATATTTGGATTAAACCACCATTAAATGTATGAAAAAGATATTCGAACAGCCATCCATGAAAATAGTAGTTTAACTTTATGAAAGCATATAAGAATTTTAGAACTCCAAATATTATTCTTTTTGAAGTGTAAATTTGTGGATAAACTCATTGCCTGTAAGACTAGTTCTATTCAGCTTAGAGATAATTAAACGGATTATTGTGTTGAAGACCTTTAAGGTTTATTAAAAACAAACTGAAGATATTGATTAACTTTGCATAGTAAAATAAAATACGACATAGACGTTGTAGCTATCATAAAAGCTAATTAAGACACGAATTCATTTCACGAAGATATGTTGAACTTTTGAAATCATTAAATATTCCCTTATTAATTGATGCTCACATTTAAACTGCCATTCTTATTACACAATCCAATTTTACTATCACTACCTTGATATCTATCTTACTTCAACCTAAATGAAAAAATTCTGCATATTCTAAGAAAATTAAGCCCCCAAGGACTATTTCCTGTTTCTAAACCTGAAAAAATAGCTAGACGATAAGAGATTTCAGTCAAATGAAGAGGCTATCACTGAAATAAAGATCTATTTTGATGGCCTCGGAAAATCTAAAGGATCTTTCAAAAGTCTCGCCTAGATATCAGTAGTAACTAATTTCTAAACCCTACCCTTCTTTTTATGTCATCTTTCATATTTGTCAAATAGATACATGTACAATTTTAATCATGGATACTTACACGAAAGAAGAATGCTTTAAAATTATTCATACTTATTATGAAAATAGTCTATCTTTAAAAATAACATTTCGCAAAATTCGTGATTTTTTTTGGTGTATACGAGTATGATCGTTTGAATGAGTCGACAATTCAAAGGTTGGTGAAAAAATTTCAAGAAACTGGTACGGTCGATGATAGAAAAAGGACTGGACGACTAGAAAATCAATGG
>JXPE01019915.1:2193-12600 GCA_001015215.1 Holcocephala fusca
AAAAAAAAAAAAAAAAATTTCGCGTACTTGTTTTTTACTTCTCTGCCAACCTTAAACTTCTTCAGCCACATTAACCAAAACTTAATCCCATTACTAGAATATGTTAAAACGCCATTTATGGAATTTATTTTGAAAAATTTGTAAATAAAATTGTAATTGTTTCATTTTCAATTTTATTTCAAAGGTCCCTAATGAAAGAATTAAATCTGATTTGCAATTTAAAGTTAAATAACCCATACATCTACGTATCTCCGGGTTTTGGCGCCAGGTTAAAAATTCTTCATCGAATTAGAATGCTTTCGTTGAGATATTTAAAAGTAATTAATTTCAATCTATTTTAGCAAAAAGTTGTTTAAGATTCTATTTAATATCAATATTACATTTTCTTCATTGGTTTTTAATTGAAAATGAAATTATGTTACATGCAGAACTCAGATATTATGCAGATTTTCCAATTCTTTTATCTACAAAGGTTTACACTTCAAATATGGTGAAATATTTTACTCATTCTATTCCATAAAATGTTATTAATAGTTGGTTATTCTTCCCATACGATATATCACGGAACTTTTTTGAAAAATGTTACTTTTAACAAAACCCTTAATTAAATATTTCCAGGAATAACAAACTAATGTATTTTTTCTTCTTAGTGCAAATAAAAAAATTAAAAGGTAAATTTTACATCATATATTTAGCATTTTTATCAGAAAGATGTTTAGAGGAACGTTTTGCATCCAAGAAAAGAGAATGAACATCGCTTAGATCATCTTTATTGATTTGACTGCGGCCATTAACTTTGCACATTTGAAATGACGGTGTTAAAAGTTGAATAGCATAACGAAGAGTTGAATTATTTCCAATTTCACTTAAAAGCGATATTGCCGGATCCTCTAATTGTAGACCTTCAGTCTGTGCACGTAATTTAATGATTTGCTCTATTTCTGTAACAGAATATGGTAATGTCCTTATAATCAATAGACGATCCAATAAATCCAATGGAATTCCATGAGGTGAAACAATATCATCGGTTCCTCTGTTAATTTATTTTTCATAAATTAATAAAAAAATATTTTTTATTTGAGTTTTGCTTGCTTACCTTATTACACATCTACCTCTATTTGTTGCGAAAATTACAATAGGAGCAATAGGAGATTCCAATGACTTGTGTAGATAAGTAAATGTTTCTAGATCTAGCATATGGACTTCATCAATAAAAAGAACACCGGGGACAAGCTCAGCTATTCCTTGATCAATGTATTTGTTTACAACTTTATTAATTTCCATTCTTAGTTTATCTAAAGAGACGATACATTAAGCAGACTGAAACCAAATTTTAATGTAATTTTTTCAATTACAAACCTGTTATTTCTGTTTTTTTCGGTTTCATAAGTTGTCCCATCATGGACAAAACATCCTGCCCACCTTGAGGACGAGCATTTGCAACATCCAAATCATGAAGAGTAACATCTTGAATAACTTCTTTCTTTTTATGAACATCACCCTTTGGTAATGGTACATACTCCTCTGTTTCCAAATCAAATTCAGTTGCAAATGTATCACTTCTACCTTGCCTTTTTACTGCTCCACTATTAGCTTCTATGTAAATTACATCTCCAACTTCAACCTTTTCTTTTTGAAGTGATTCATAAATGCTTGGATCAAGCTTCAATTGTTTT
Source organism: Holcocephala fusca (assembly GCA_001015215.1). Classification (NCBI taxonomy): domain Eukaryota; kingdom Metazoa; phylum Arthropoda; class Insecta; order Diptera; family Asilidae; genus Holcocephala; species Holcocephala fusca. The sequence goes on from JXPE01019915.1 coordinate 3,870, forward strand.
GTTCCTTTGGCTGTTTTTAACCCAATAACAACATTACTTATGGTTTTGCCATAGCCACCCATTGGATTTTCTGTTTCAACTGGAGTTAATTCTGTGACTTCACCCTCATATACTTCTTTTGTTTCTCTTATGCGTAGTCCAATTGATCGTCGAAAATTTTCCATTAGAACTTCTGTTTTCTTTATTTCGTGACTAAATACTTCAGATCCAACCATCGGACAAAATGGAACTTTATTTCCCAATTCTTGTGCAATTGCTAAGGCAATAGCAGTTTTACCTGTGCCAGGTGGTCCCGCAAGCAGTAAAGCTCGACCAGCCATTTTTTTAGTTTTAATTAAATCAACAACAATTCCAGCCGCCTAAAATAATATTTTACTTAATATAATATTCAAATTTTATTATTTTGTCTATTCAATATACTTCTCTAGCAGATTTTTGCCCAACCAATCCTCCACCAATTTGTAAGGGAATTCCATTTTCATCCAAGCCAAGACCTTTAATGTGACTATGTGCTGCAATTCGTTGAGTGCGAACAGTACTTTTAACTTCTTCTATTTTCATTATCCTCGAAAATTATATTGTACAATGCTTAAACACAAAAATTAATGTGAATTATATCGATAAAACAAAAGCCGATATTATTCAAAAACCGAACGCACGCTTCTCTAATTTTTTTTTTAATAAAAAATGACAATCGCGCCTTCTTCTTCTTTATCATCAAAGTGCACTACACAACTTATTTTTAATACATCAAAATCCCCTGTATCTCAAAAATGAAACTTGAGCAGTATTAACGTTTCCGCTTTCTATACTGCGTGATGTCTGAATTCATGGGTATTTTGACATTGTTAAAAAACCGCAAAACCGATTTCACGAATTTTAGAAAATTTTATTCATTTTGTTCACAACAATCAGAAAATGTTGAAGTGATTTATACAGAAGTGTTTTTACTGTATTAATTAAAATATTTTTTAGTGAATTAAATTGTGAGCTTAATGAAAAATAATTTAATAATTTCATAGTTGCTCTCATCTTTATGTAAAAATATTGTCTCATTCAAGGTAAGNTATTTTGTTTACAACAATCAGAAAATGTTGAAGTGATTTTTACAGAAGTGTTTTTACTGTATTAATTAAAATNCATTTTGTTCACAACAATCAGAAAATGTTGAAGTGATTTATACAGAAGTGTTTTTACTGTATTAATTAAAATATTTTTTAGTGAATTAAATTGTGAGCTTAATGAAAAATAATTTAATAATTTCATAGTTGCTCTCATCTTTATGTAAAAATATTGTCTCATTCAAGGTAAGCGTCTTAATATTATAAATTTTTTCCAACTTTATTTTGAAAATTTAATCTTAACTCTTTGCACTCCAAGTTTTTTTTCCATGGGGGTACAAGCAACTATAGTTATGCTCATTATATTGAGTACCAGTTTTATTTTTCTGATATTGGTATAAAATTATTTTGTCAAAGGTGATCGAGAGAGAGTCGAAATTAATCTAAATTGCTCATGTAAATTAAAATGGTGAATGAGGCTCACCATCGAAGTTAATGGACAACATACCTAAGGGTTAAAATATCTAGTAAATTAATTTAAAAGTACAATTAAAAATATAAGACTCAACAAAATTAAGTGTTTAATTCGAAACTTCTTGGGGGGTTCTAAGGCAGAAACCATTATAAAGGATAAAATATCACGAGTTTGACTTGTATGTAACTTATGCAAATCGAAATATAATTAAGTAGTAATATGTTAATTGTGAAAAAGAATAAAAGAAATAAAAAACCAAAGCATAAAAATCTAACTTGAGACAGTGTCTGCAGTGCTTCAGTCGTAGCGTTTGTAGAGTAAAAAAAATGATTTAAGGTGCTATAAGATTGACTACCTTATAATCAAATAAAGAAAATGGTTCAACTAGACAGCATTGAATATAATTGTAAATTGTCTTATTCCCTTAATAAATATAGCCCGTATTTCTAAAAATATCATACTTTTTAACAGTCTTATATAAAAGTTTTCTGCTCAGCATACATTTGCGGTGTTAAATAAAGATCACATTTGTTTCTACGCATATAGCGATGGAGAATCAGAATGAAGTTTGAAATCTTTTGAGGAGTATTAAAGAACTTTTATATTGTAGTTTTAATACTAAAAATACAATTTACGAAGGTCACATAAGGATAGTTATTAGTCTCAACTGAATAAATTTTCAATTGAAACCGAATAAACTTAGTACAGCGATACCACAATTTTTAAAAGCAATTGAAAAGTTTGTTTACAAGCCTTGATAGTATAGGAAAATCTAGACACTGAAATTGAGAAGAGTAAAGGAGATTTTAATAAATGCTCTACCTAAATACCCCTGACCTGTAATTGTAAAGAAAAATTGAAGATGGAAAATTATTCCATATCCAGATATCCAAGATATTCCATACCCATAATTCAGAAGATTTCGGTAGAACTTATTTTTTTTACTTTCATACCTTCATGTGTAATATTTACCAATTTTAGTTGTGCACACATTTACTTGATTTCATCCTCTGTGTTCTTAGGTAAAAGAGCAGAGAACAAATGAAATATTTACATTATTTATGATTTGGAAGGATGCCATTCAATTACAGGTATAGAGAAAATTAATCTCTTTAGGTATGACTGCCTTAGTTGAAGAGTTTTATAATTGTCTTAAAGAGATATAAATATTTTAACTACTGTCTGAGTTTTATTTGCAAAAAATTTTTCAAATAAGTTCAAACAATTCAATTTTGGACCAGTAATATTTTTTAGTTCTTCATTTATATCAATTCGTATAGTTGCTCTTAAAAGACTTGATTTAGACACAAATTATCACTAATAAATTAATTAAACAAATGAAAAAAAATTTAATTATTGCTCTTATGGATTAGAATTCTGGAAGAATTGGAGGACAAGTGCACACTAAGTGCTTATCACCATAGGCATCATCAATTCTACCAACTGTTGGCCAAATTTTAGAATCAGCTTTTACAAAAGTCTAAAAATAATTTTATTACAATTTGAATTCTTATCCTTCTAATTAAATTACTTACATCTGGGAATGCGGCTTGTTCTCTTGTATAAGGTCGATTCCAATCATCTGAAATTACTTGTCTCTGAGTATGTGGGGACATTTTTAATGGATTTATTATTTTATCCATTTTTCCATCTTCAATTTCTTTGATTTCATAGCGAATGCTAATCATTGCTTCACAGAATCGATCAAGTTCCTGCTTATCCTCTGATTCTGTTGGCTCTATCATTAAAGTGCCTGTCACTGGCCAAGACATAGTAGGAGCATGGAATCCATAATCCATGAGACGTTTAGCAATGTCAACAGCTTCAATATTAGCAGTCTTCTTTAGATCTCTAACATCTAAAATAAATTCATGAGCTACAAGATCAGTTTTTGGATCTTTAAATAAAGTTTTGTAGTGATTTTCTAAACGTTTGGACATGTAATTTGCATTAAGAATTGCAATTTGTGTAGCTCTTTTCAGACCTCGGCCTCCCATTAGCTAAATTAAATTAAATTAAATAACATAGCGCTACTTCTTTTATTTTATAAATTAATAAAATCACTTACTTTAACATATGCCCATGAAATTGGTAGAATTGCAGAACTTCCAAACGGTGCAGCACTAACTACACCAAAACTATGAGCTTCATCTTCTAAAGGGCTTATGACAGGATGTCCTGGTAAGTGTGGAGCTAGATGTTCTTTTACACCAATTGGTCCCATTCCGGGACCTCCACCACCATGAGGAATACAAAATGTTTTATGTAAGTTCAAATGGGATACGTCACTTCCATAGTCACCAGGACGACATAAACCGACTTGTGCATTCATATTCGCTCCATCTAAGTAAACTTGCCCACCATGTTTGTGAACCAAATCGCAAATATCCGACACGGTTTCTTCAAACACTCCCATAGTTGAAGGGTATGTTATCATAAGGCAAGATAAATCCTTTTCAAATTCAGAAAGCTTGTCTTTAAGATGGTTCATGTCAATACTGCCGTCAGTACAAATTCTAATCGGTTCTACTTTCATTCCAGCCATTTGAGCGGAAGCTGGATTAGTTCCATGGGCACTTATTGGAATTAGACAGATATTACGGTTTCCTTCATTTTTAAATTCATGATATCGGCGAATGGCTCTAAGTCCGGCATATTCTCCTTGTGCTCCACTATTTGGTTGAAAAGAAATCTTGTCGTAGCCTGTTATTTCACACAAATCTTTTTCTAATTCTTTAAACATTTTATGATATCCTTGTGCTTGATTAACTGGTGCAAATGGGTGTATTTCTGTGAAATGCCTAAATGAACAGGGTATCATTTCAGTAGTTGAATTCAGTTTCATCGTACATGAGCCAAGAGGTATCATTGAGTGAACAAGAGATATGTCTTTATTTTCTAGGTGTTTCATATATCTTACCATTCTTGATTCGCTGTGATGACTACTAAAAATAGGATGATTCAAATATGCAGATGTCCTACGAAATTTTGAATTATCAATTGAATTGGACTTAATATCGTGACTTTGTAGAATTTCATCTAATTGTTGACACTTGAAAACCCATAAAATGTCTGATATATCGTTGGTTTTAACAGTTTCATCTAAAGCAATCCCCACTGTACCATTATCAAAATATCGAAAATTAATTTTTTTCTCTTCAGCTCTGGATCGAATTTCATCTACAGTTTGACCCGATGCTTGAATGTGTAAAGTATCAAAGAAATTTTCATTTTTAATTTTATGGCCGGCTTTTTTAAAAGCGGTGTAAAGAGTTAATGTAAAGTGATGAATTCTATTTGCGATTTCCTTCAAACCTTCTGGACCATGATATATGGCATACATAGCTGACATATTAGCAAGAAGGGCTTGAGCAGTGCAAATGTTGCTAGTTGCTTTATCTCGACGAATATGTTGTTCTCTAGTTTGTAATGCTAGACGATATGCATCATGTCCGTCAATATCTCTTGTTACACCAATCATTCGGCCTGGCATTAAACGAACTAAATTCTGTCTACATGCAAAAAATCCAGCATGTGGACCACCATAACCTAAAGGAACGCCTAATCTTTGTGATGTTCCTATTGCTATATCAGCTCCAAATTCAGCCGGTGGTCGTAAAAGTGTCAGAGCCAATAAATCAGTAGCAACAACTACTAACGTCTACAATAGTATTAAAAATTTAAAAGAATATATTTTGTTTTGAAAAGATTCCCATTGAATTCTTACACCATTTTTCTTTGCCATTTGGGCAATTTCTGCAAAATCTTGAACATCTCCATAAGTATCTGGGTATTGGACTAAAATTCCTGATAATTCTCTACTTAACAAGTCAGCTTTTTCAATGGGCCCAATTATAACTTCTAATTCTAAAGCAGAAGCACGAGTTTCTACCACAGATAGAGTTTGAGGATGAACTCTGTCAGATAAATATAACTTTGTTCGTTTGTTATGCCTGTGAAATAAAACTAAAATTAGATTTTTCAATATAAAAAAGAAATTATTATAAAATTACCTTGTACATAAGCACATTGCTTCTGCCGCTGCTGTTCCTTCATCTAATAAAGAAGCATTAGCCATATCTAACCCAGTCATTTCAGATACCAGAGTTTGGTAATTCAACAAAGATTCTAAACGTCCTTGTGCAATCTCTGCTTGGTATGGAGTGTATTGTGTTGTCCTCAAAGGAAAAGAAATATTTTTTATGAAAAATGTGTGCTGCAAATACAATTACAGACTAATTTTTGTTTTCTTAAAAAAGTTGTCAATTATTCTATGATCTTGTTTTTGGAATGATTTAATTAGAAAAGTTTGTTTAAAAAATTTGAATACCGAATTTGATGCCGAGCCAATTTATTAATTTTTCGAAGCTTGAGAAATTGTTTCTTGTTTTCAAAATCAGGCTAGTATTTTTGAAGGTAGCATGCTCTCGGAATGGAAATTAGTTCTAAAAAAGTAAATAAATCTAGTAGTAATTTTGAGAAAAGTAATAACTTCAATAAAGATTTAAAAAGGCATTATTTTGAATTGATATTGGTTTAATCCAATTATGTGAATATTATTGAGTAGGTTTTTTGGAAAAGTTGTTGAAACTAGCAAAAATTAGAATTTGAAACAAGCTGAGACTCTTAGTTAAAGTTATTACATTCTTAAACTGTTTTCAATTTAATATCTAAAAAAATAAACGAAAATTAGACTTATTAAGGTTTTTGGATTGATTCTTTCTACAAAAACTAGATGAGGAGCAATGTGTAATCTAACCAGGGTTGAACGGCTTTTCGTCTTCGAATCCATTTAGCCTTAGCTTNCTGCAAAAATTAAAATTTGAAACAAGCTGAGACTCTTAGTAAAAGTTATTACATTCTTAAACATTTTCAATTTGATATCTAAAAAAATAAACGAAAATTAGACTTANTAGCAAAAATTAGAATTTGAAACAAGCTGAGACTCTTAGTTAAAGTTATTACATTCTTAAACTGTTTTCAATTTAATATCTAAAAAAATAAACGAAAATTAGACTTATTAAGGTTTTTGGATTGATTCTTTCTACAAAAACTAGATGAGGAGCAATGTGTAATCTAACCAGGGTTGAACGGCTTTTCGTCTTCGAATCCATTTAGCCTTAGCTTTATGGAGACTAAAAAGATTTGCTGCCATTTACCTTATAAGAATATTATACACAAATATTAGATAAAGTATGATAGGTTAGAAGTATGTCAGCCCATTTGCTTTTTATAGTTAGAGAGAAAAGAGAAAATCAGCGAAAAATATTTGCAACTAAAATAACATATTATTAAGTAAAAATCGACTGGACCTTACCTTACTAAAAACCTTCAGTACTTAGAAGAGAAAATGTAATGAAATTTTTTTAAGGTAGCTACAAGTTCTTACTAATTATGAAAGATGAAACTCATATTTACCATCCTGGATTTTCAAAAATATTTCTTAAAATAGTGTGCGGCACATAACAATTATGATATCCCATACCAATGTATGTCCTCCAAATTTCATTTTCATGAGCAATGCCACGTATTCGATCAATTAATTCATGTTCATCTGTAAAAATTCCAAGCATTAGATGCTTTCTAGTGATAAAATTTTATTTCAAAGTAAAAAGTATTCACGCATTATTTGCAGGGGGTCTCTAAGTGCTAGTAACATTTTGTCAGCAACGTAGCACTTGACCCCCATAATGATAAGGCATGATCTTTTACCACAAGTCTAGTTGAGAAAGAAATTTATATCAATAATTCTTCTGTGTCACTATTAACTCACAAATAAATATTTTCGAACTAAATTTAAAAATAAAAGAAATAATAAATACACCAAGAATACTTACTTAGAGGTTCATCCAAATTTAAATCACGTTTAAGTTGAATTTGCTTGGGAACGGCTTTATTTGTTAGTTCATCTAGGGACTAAAATCATATGAAATCGAAATCTAGCATTGATTACATACTAGAAAATAAAATACCTTGTAACCCAATAGATCTAACATAGTAACTACATCGGTTTTTCGTGGTCCAATATGTCGACTAGGAAAATCGGTTTTATTTGGAAAAACTTCTTTAAGAGTTGCAAGAAATCGAACAGAATTTTTAATTTGCATATTCCATCTTTTTTGTGTTTGCAATGAACTTATAACACTTTTTACTGAAACTCGATACATTTTCACTATGAATATTTTCTTAAATTTCGAGATCGAATACAATCTTTCCAAGAGAACCAACTAACTGAGAATGATTTTTCTAGTATCATAATTTAAGATGATTTTGTTATCAGTAAAGATTTGCTGTAAAATCGTTCAGTTATCGACTTATAATTGCGTCTATCAGTGAAAAATAATGTCAAGTGCGAAATTTTTGGAATGATAGAGAAATTTGTTGGATTCTGCCCGATGATGACAGTAGCTTCATGATAAGAGCTTATAAAACTTATGTGATTTCCTTAAAGATTTATATATTTTTGACCGATTTTCTATTACACAGAGCCTAAAAATGATAGAATCAATTTAGACACTAAGTTAAAGGACTAACAACTGAGCTAATTTGGAAAAGTTTAATATAATAAACATTGTTTTTTGTTTTTTAGTTTGATTTAGAATGAGATTAGTGACACAGTGGGTGAAACATCAATTTATTATGATTACTTAGCCTATATCTAGCCATTTTTGAATATTATTTCAAATAAGAAGCATTTGGAGTATGTCGAAAATAAGGTAATAATCTTTAGCTCGTTTATTTCACTCGTAATGCAGAATAGTAGTATTGTTCTTAATATAATGTAAATTTAAAAATTTAAAAATTAGTCCAGCCTTCATTAATTTTTTTCAAAGTAAAATCAATTAATTAACCTCCACATTCTTTTGCGAAGAAGAATTCTTTCTTCAGAGTGTTAAACTGAAAAATCAGGAGATGTAGAAGTATTGGTTTTATAATCATAAGAAACAAATAAGAATCTTATGATTAGAAAATGTTAATAATGCTTTAATTCATGACTCTATTTGAAACATATATCGTTGTAAAGAATGCATTTTTCAGGTTCTGGTTTACTATTGCTTTCTTATCAATCTAAGTATGAACTGGTAGTTTTATAGATCTGTGACCTAACTCTAGTTTGTTATGAGTGATGGAGTGCATGCCTGCATTGTTTAAAGTACAAAGAAGCGATGTAAACAAATATCGCATTAGGTAATTT
>JXPE01019973.1:13169-23407 GCA_001015215.1 Holcocephala fusca
CAACATCGTTCAAATGTCCTCCACGGGACATCTTACAGGACTGGATCCTTTTGAGGTAATTTTCGATGACTCGTCGTCGATGGTTAGTTTGTTTTTTACTAAGAGTGTGTCCTATTGTCTTCTAGCAAAATCTTCTTAAAATGTTCAAACACCTTGACTTCCAAATCGAGTTTCCAACGAAAATTTTTCACCAATCAATTTTTCTTGTTTTCATCATCTGCCATTCTCTTTCCAAAAATACTAAACATACCTTCTTAAAGTATAAACTGAAATTTCATAAGAAAAAAAGAAAAAAAATATCTAAATTCTTATCAATGATTGATTTTTCTTATCTTTAAAATTTCTCTTTTATTGGACCTCAAAATGATGCGCCAACCATATTTAATTATTGCAATAATCAACCTGTAAGCTTTCTAGCAAAAACAAAATCAAGAACTTCTAATATTTTCGAATTTTTAATTATATTTTCGAATTACGATATAAAATCCATTTCCTATCAAATTATAGCAACAAATTTAAGATACAATTCTAAGGATCAATTATATCAAAAGGAAGCTTTAAGTGTAATCTTGAAATCTGCAGAGTCTTTGGAACCAACTGATATAAATCGAAAATCACGTAATATCCATTCATTTTCGATTCTACCAATATAAGCTGCAGCCAGTAATTAGTACAAAAATATCCTTTTTAAATACACATAGAAATTTAAAATAGTCTTTTCAATTAAATTTACTATCTAAACCCATTCAAAATTTTAAATTAAATTGATTTAAGCTTTTGGATAAAAATCCAGAGTTATCTTTCAAAAATAATTCAAAAAATGTCCTGTACAATTTTCTTATACTGCCTTATCCTCAAAATGGAAAGTTTTAGAATTTTTTTTCTAAGATCATCATAGAATTTTTTTCGAAGAAACTTTAAACAACTTTTTTTCCTGAATTCCTACCATTTATAACTTGCAAGGATCACCAACATTATTTTATATTAAAGTATTATCCTAAATTGGTTTGATCAATTCATTTAAAGGATTTTCATTAAATGGATCTCATTAATTTATTGTTGAAGCTTATATACTCGTACGACTGATCTATGTATGTTCAAAAGATAACTTCTAAATTTTCTGCTTATCTTAAATCCCAATTTATCAAGGACTCAAGGCAAAATGTCCTACCTAAAATTATTTATATTCAAAAAGCGTATGTCCGAGTTTTATCTAAGAATCAATTTATTCAAAAATTCACTTACAACCAGCTTCCTATTCAAGCCAATTCTTCATATTTTAAATCCTTTACATTTTTCTTCCTTAAAATAAATTTGACTGTATTTTAAAAAAAGTCGAAAGCCTAAAATCATCATGACAGACTATTTTTTAAAACTATTTTCTAACAAATTTAAGGCTTTAGATTCAAGTCTTTCCAGACTATTTTCTAATATATCTATCTAACTACATCTCAGGTCCTTCGAAACTATTTTAATACAAATTTAAGATCTTCTAAGTACTTATAAAATTTCTTTTCTAATCATGTAATAAAAGTTTAGGGAGAAATAAACAAGCATATAGTTTCAAATATAGGTGTCCTTCAAGTTACACGGTTATTTGAGTCTTGTTATAACCAAAGAGGTTTAAAATATTGAATCGATTCAAAATATTGTTTTTTAATTTGAATTTCTGGTAGAAAAAAAAAATTAGGAACTAATTTCTGACTTAGCAACTCACAGTTTTCAATTTGAGTATCCTATCTTAAAACTGAAAGTAAAATACTTGTGATTATTATTTGGGTAGAAAAATTGCCTTAGTAATAAAATGCGTCGTTCTTAATGAAAACCCCTGTACATATCACTCTTGAGGTAGTAACTTAACGTATTGAATTTGATGATAATATTAAAGTCCTTGTATGATTAGTGAACCATAAATTTCTATGTTTTAAGAGTATGTGCAAAAGGATTCTGCAGATATCTAGAAAGTTCAAATATTAATGTAGGGAAATAAAAACTTTTACTCTTATTTTAAGACTTTGTTTTTAAGTTTCCTCAATTATCTACCATTACCTAAAGGATAAAATAAAACCATCAATTCAATACAACAACATGGTTCGAATTATTCGATTTGGATCAAATATACATCATTTGTTACCATTTTAAAGGTAACTTTATAGTAATGCAACTCTTATAGAAGCTCTGATCCATGCTATAATTTCTTGCTACCTGTTTAAAAGTAACTTCATAACGCCTTTTCCATCGTAGCATCCTTTGTCCCTATTGTTGAAAAACTCAATTAAACGATTTTCATAATCCCTTCTTGATTCCACTTTATTATCACTAGGGAAATTTTGCAATAGTAGAAAATAAAATAAGATGATAACTTGGTCTGAAGTTGAATCTATTTTAATTTTTTAACCAAATTTCCGTAGTTGCTGGCAAATCACTATTATAAGATATATGAACATGACCTGGCATTGTTATCCTGTTGAAATACAATACTAAGGAAATTTTGTTATGATAAAAAAAAATAATAATCGCTTGGTGCCAGGATTCGGATTATAAAGTGGATAGTATAATAAAATTTCACTTTTTAATGAAAATTCATAACAAAAACGAATTGAACAGAATTTTAATATTCTTTTTCTTTACAACTTCTTCCATCAATGTTTTCTAGTAAGTAAATTAATTCTAAAATTTTCATAGTAAGCTCAAGAATGGATTTATGAACGAATTTTATTAAAATTAGTAAAAATTAACTACCAATAACTTTTACCAATTATTCAGACATATCTTCTATGCCATTTTGATTTATTCGAATATCCTTTTTCGATTTAAAAATTAAATTGTATGTCCAATTAAAAGCATTTTTAACATAGCATTCAATGTACACATAAAAAACTTTCTATATGGACCACTACTATAAAAAAAAAAAAACAAAAGATCCTGCAAAAAGAAAATTACTGCAATATAAATTTTCCTTAAGTGACTGAATTTACAACTTAAGGATTCATCCTTTTTTTTGTCTTGTTCCTTGTCTCTGGCAATCTTATGGGCTAATGTCACAAGCTTATTCCAAGAACATATAAAAAACTTTTTACATTCTTAAAAGAAAATCCATTTTGTTTACACTTATCCTTGATTTGTGGTGTTTAAATGTTCAACACCTCATACTTTTGTACATTGAATCCTTTACATCTTATTGTGGATCAACGAATAAAAAAGAAACAAGGAAGACAATTTCACGTATTCCTCTGAGGCAAGTTTACTTTCTAAAAACCAAATACAACAGCGCTAACCACCAATAACAATGTAATGTTAAAATATCCTACAAAAACACATGCAAAACAAGATGTGTATAAGAAAAAACCGACTAAAAATTCGCTTAAGGACGAGTAATTTATATGTGAAATATTAAGCTAAGGATTCTTTTCTTGGCAAATTACCAAGGATTGTATTCTTAAAAAAAAAAAAAACAGGACCAACTCAATTGAATGACAAAATGATTTAAGCTATTTGTTCGATTAGAGAGACAAATGCTTTACTTTAAAGTGCCTTTGGGATGAAAGTATTTTCGATTCGATATCATGTAATTTGTTTCTATTACCTTCGCTTAAATAAAAGAAGGAAACCAATTCATCGTGAATGTAAGGAGATTCAAAAGACTTCCTTTTAAATATTTATCAAAAGTAAAGGTGTCCTTAAAATTTATAGTTGTGATAAATTTACCACCATTTACCCTTAAGTCTCAATAACTTGTACATGTTTTGCATTTTAACTAAACAACAATTTTAAAATCATTTTCGTTTATAATTTAAAACTTACCAACAATTGTGTTTAACTTTTTCCTTTTACTCTTACATGAATTCTATTTAAAAAGACTTAAATAATTGTACTATAAGTAACTAAAATTGATTGAAAACATCCCAAAATTCTTAAAAGGATTCTGCCATATCCATAGAAATAAAACTACTAAAATCTCTAGACCCAAAGATTAGAAAATTATTTTTAATAAAGAAAAATATTTCATTTACTATACTAAATCTTTCATTTCGAAATAATCATTGTACAATTTAATATAAAGGATCTAACAAAATATGAAGATTTTATTTTGATCCTTGATAAAATAATCTCCCATCTCCCTATAGCACATTTAATTTGTAAAAGGCAAAAAAAAAAATTACTAAACCAAATGTACAAGTCTTTTTATCCTTTCAACTTACAAAGGGCACAATATAATTTACTTTTTAGCAAGAGAATAATCCAGGACTTTTCAAATTGTACAGGAATTATGTTAAATCCATTCTACCATTGATCCTTAAAAAATCACAGCAATCAAATTTTTGATTGATTAAAATTTCATTTCCTTGAACTTCATTGATATACGACTGACTCTACTAGAACTTACTTCATCAAAAATAATGGCAGACGAGAATATTTTTAATACTAGTATTTAACAAAAGCCTAGAAAATCATTAATTTTAGAAAATATTCTCTGGATAATATCCTTTTCTGTATATCGATTGATACAATAGGATTTTTTTTTCATTCGAAAGGTAGATATAAACTTGATTTCAATATCCACAATACTTCTGGTGAAGGATTTCAAATACTATCCTAAGAAAATTTGAATCAACATATTCATGTACAAGTCCTTGTTAGTCCTTTCATTTATTTTTGATTTTACTCAAAATAATAAACAAGTTGTATGATAGGAAAAAATAAAATTATTAAATTTATTGATTTAAGTTCTTCTTATTTTATAATAAAAATCAGGTGTTCTACTCGAATAAATCGAAAAGCTCAGATTTGTTTTTTAATAGCCTCTTCAGGTGTATAAAAATTCACATTTCTAAATCTTAGACGATTAAACAATTTTGAGTATCAAAAAAACAGAAAAAACTAAATAAAATAGAAAAATCCTATCAATCGGACAAATTTTCAATCGATGAAGCTATTAAATGTTTTGGTCGATTAAAAAATTTAACCATTCGAAATCAATCGATTAAATGTTCAATGGTTTTTATTTTTTCAAGAAGAAATTAATCGACTAAAATTCCAAAATTCATTGAAAATATTTTAAAAAATTGAAATTTCTTTATACAACCCTAAAAAATAAAATAAAACGAAACAAGTGTGAATTTATAAATGGAGTTAGTCATAAACTTCCCGAAAATTATATTACCGATTATCATTTGGTTTTATCAACAACCAATCTGTGTAAAAATTTGATGCTCTAAATAATTTTTAGGCTCTACTATAAATTAAATTTTGAAGTAACCTCTGATTTCATTAAGTTCGTGATATTTTTCTATACAAAAAAATTGATTTGATTGATTGGAAATATAAAAAATTCATCAAATTCAAAAAACTTTTATCATCAAATTCTCGATGCTGGTGGAATGGAACATTTTGCAGAAATTTCTTTTAGGAAATTTTAGTCCAAATCTCCTGTGTGCTCCTGTGAAATTTAAGAAAAAAAATCAAATAGCATAGAAGAAATTTCAGGTGGATATCAATGAAAGAAGTGAAATCAATAGTTTTGCAATGATTTTCAAAATAGATTCCTCTTTTTACAGAGAAGTTTTTGAACAGTGAAACCATAGAATGAATTAATGCTAACTCATAGACAATATTTATGTTTAGAGGGTGAATTTCTTTCTATTGGGTCTTATTTCTTTTTAACGCAGCTAAATATATTTTTGTTTGGGAGCCAACATTAGAAAGCAACAGAAATATTTACTGATCGTCTATAGATTGGTGCTTTTTAGTCCAATACTATATTTCACTTCACTCCAAACTTACTCCATACTACTGTCTACAAACTATCAAGTTTATCTGATATCAACCTCTTTCTACGTTGTGATAATCCCTGGAAACTATTCAAACAATTCAACGAAGGAATATTAAATTAGAGTATGAAAAATGAGTTTGAATGCATTCAAATTTAAAATGTCCCCAAACCAAATTAAATAGCTGAGTGATTATTTCTCATTTTACCAAAATCAAATCAATAAACGAAACATCTTTAAAGAATAAAACTGGCATTAAACCATGGTTGACTACCTTTGACTTATAAAAACGAATATGATTTGAAACCTGAAATGTTAGAACAAGTCTAATGTAGATTATAAGTATTCTGGAATTACTTGGATTGAACGAAGCTATGGTTAAGTGGAAAAATAGTGACGAAAAAAGAAACAATTTTTTACTCTAGTCATCACCAAAACGAGATTGGTAAAAAAGGAATGAGCAGAAAAAATGTTCAATAGCGATAATTGATGATGGACACTCTAATCTCCCTCAAGGAGCAGGATGTTGATGATGTTGAAATATAAAAGTTTTTTGTTTTTCTAACAATTCAAATGTTACAAATTTAAATATTTTATTTTATCATCAATATTGGAAAGGATATTCAACCGATCAACAATTAATAATGGGAAAAGGATCTTAAGCTAAAAAATTGATTTCTTCAATGGTTTTCTTTAGGAGAAATAAAAATATCATTCCAAACCACAGTAGGTTTTTTTTTACTTTCAAAGGATCCTATGAATTCCATAAAATTACAATTCAGTGTGCTTAAAAGGATGTTTTTCAAGAAAAACTCAAAGTTTACGAAGAACCTAGCTGATGTCTCTTTAATTGTAAAGATTCTATTTTATTTTTTTTTCGTTTTCTTTTTTACACGACAACGTCTCATGTCATAAGTTAATGTGAGGAGTAATTTACTCTAGGCTTTCACAGAAGGATATTAAGCAAAAAAAATGATAGCAAATTTAAAAGTAAAAGTTTTAGTTATAGTTTTATTTTACTTACTAAAAAATATTGTGTAAACTTAAATTTTGAATCATTTTTTGAACCCATTCCAGACGGATTGCACACCATGTGTGCAATGCATTTCCAAACCAAAAAGATAGGTTGGACACCGTGTGTATGGAATGATATTGATTTACAATAATAGCAGTCAATATGGGAAAAGCAACTGTCGAGATAAATACCGGATTAAAATAAAGAGATATCTTAGGAAGTATTTAGAAAGAAATTTGGTATTGATTTTTAAATTTATTTCATAAAATGAGTGACCCAAAAGATAGGTCCATCAGAAAGTAGAAAATGTGTAATGCTAAAGAAAATAATGTAGGCTATTTCCAGAATAATAAAAGTACTACTGAAATGATTATTATTTTGGATAGTGACAATCATTAGGAAGATCGGGAAGACATCAATATGAATATAGACAGCTGTTAGACGAAGCTGATACACATGATGAGATATTTATCGAAACTGAGTAGGAAAATTTTAATGGAAATGAATATAAAAGCGAATTTGAAGAACTTGAAACTAAACTTTGTGAAGATATTGAGAAGGAAAGAAAATGGTGATCTTAAAACAATTCTTTTTGAGGGAAATCTGAGTCTCTTCAAAAGTTACTTGAAAGAGGTCATCCGTATTATTTTTTTTTTTTTTGAACTCTTATTTGATGATGAGATTGTGAACTCATTGGATAATTTTCAAATGGGTTGGTTAATTTACTAGAAACTTTCCTGTTAAATTCATTTAACTAATGTAAAACACATTCCTAACCATCAACAAGAAAATTTAATTTTTATCAATATCGCCTGATGGGAAAATTTTAGATGAATTATTTGAATTGAAAATCCCCGAGATAATCCATCATTACTAGCACTACTAGTATGAAGGAATCATCAATTTCGAATTTTCCAAAAAAAAAAAACTGTGTCCCAATTGAAAAAATCGAATTGATTGATTTCTATTGGAATCATATCCTTTTTTTATTGTTATAATAATGGTGAATGTAAAGCAAAGAAAAAAATGTCGGTTTTAGAAGATTGCCTCCAAAAAAATTGCCTCGTCTCGAATGGGTTAACTGCCATTAACACAAACAAGAAATTGTTTTAACTCCAAACTTTTCGAATCCTTAAGACAGAACTCTACAAAACAAACAATCAAGAGTTAGCAATTACATCAATCATATGTTCACAATTAAATGGATCAGCTATTATATTCCTTGCACTAAACATAATTTTGAAAAAGATTTCTTCGATGGGGCTCACAATTGGAGAATATAGTGGTAGAAAAACTAGAGTGTACCTTGTTTGATGATCAGCAAGATCATTAACTTTCTACGTATTGTGGGTACTACACTTACGTTGTTCTATAAAATCAAGCAAACTTCATTCAGTTCATCATCTTCCAATTTTTGAAGTAACATTCCTTGTAGGAAATCGCAGAAAATATTTGAGTTAATTATAGGTAGACTATTGAATTACTTCATTGCTGATACTATCTCCCGTATTTTAATTGCCGGAATTAAGGAAATATTTTTTCCTCTAGTCCTTAACATAATTACGCGAGCTGATAAGTTAAATCTTATAATCGATCGATCGTGATTTTGTCCACCTTTGATTGTTCGTTAAGAATTATGGTGCGATTAACTTCTATTGTCCCACATTGTAATGTAATTCAATTCGAGACCGCTTCAATCCATTCCTAATAGAATTCATTCTTAGTTTTTTATGTTAGGACTCTACAATTTTTTATATGAATCCTTTTTAAAATTATTGAAGAGTTTTGTTTAATATGACTGTAGTTAATTTAAGAGATCTATCACTATCTCGACTGTTTACTAATAAGATATGCTGCTATGATTTGTGTTGCATTTATGTTGCATAATAAATTTTATCATATTTTTTTATTGATGCCAGAAATGCAATTTATTTCGATCTATTGATGGTTTTATCATCATTGTAGCAGCTTATTAGAATATATTTATTTTTTTTATCAAAACTTATTTGGCTGTAGGTAAGCGAATGACTCCATGAAATAATAAAGCAACTTGAAAAATTTAATTTGGAAAAGAATGAATTTCATATACAAAATAATGAATTTAATTTGCAAAGGAATGATTTTAATTTACAAATGACTGAATTTAATTTGTAAAAAAGTTAATTTGATTTTAAAAATGATTTGATTTGGAAAATGATAAATTTAATTAGAAAACAAATAAATTTAATTTGCAAAAGAATAAATTTGATTTGCAAAAGGATAAATTTCATTTATAAAAGGATTAATTTAATTTGAAACATGATTTGGTTTGCAAAAGGATAAATTTATTCAATTTGATTTGAAAAATCATCAATTTAATTTCCAAAAGACTGATGTTATATATAGCAAAACCAATTTTATTATAATAACAAGCAAAGTTTATAATAATTTTTCTTTTGATTTTATTATGATAAAACTTAATTTAAGTAATAATTTTAAACTAGCTACAGATTTGTTCCTGCGCAGAATACCACCCCCGGACGGTTGGAGTAGCTTTCGTTAATAATTTTATGCACTTTAAGAATACCACCCCCGAACGGTTGGAGTAGTTTTCGTTAATAGTTTTATGCACTTTAAGAATACCACCCCCGAACGGTTGGAGTAGCTTTTGTTAATAATTTTATGCACTTAAAGAATACCACCCCAGACGGTTGAAGCAAAGAAAAATTCCACAGGAGGAATACGGTAGAGACATTGGGAGCTAAAATTAGACGAGACTTCGGTAGAAATACCGGGAGCAAAAATTAAACGAGACTTCGGTAGAAAAACTGGGAGCAAAAATTAGAACAGAACTCTATTCCAGTTGAAAAACCGGGAGCAAAAATTTGACAAGAACTCGATAGAATCACCGGGAGCAAAAAGTAGACAAGACTCTGGTAGAAATATCGGGAGCAAAAATTAGAACAAAACTACGATAGAAACACCGAGACCAAAAATTAAAACAGAACTCTACTCCGGTAGAAAAATCGAGAGCAAGAATTAGACAAGAACTCAGCCTCAACTCCAGTTGAGGCTATATTTAAATGTTTCGAAAAGATCAACACGATCGCGGAATATGCTTAATGAGCATATTTCCATGGATAAGAGATCTTCTGATTGCTATTTGCTAAGTCAACTTTTTCCTGGTTATCACAATTTATTGTTTCTTTCTTGAAAAAGAACTTGAACAAGGAATGCTTAAGCAAAACTTGATCACGGGATATTAAATTGCAAGTTGCGGATTCAGCATTAAAACTTGAAATTATTTCAGAAGGAAATAATTTCAATTGTTTCTGCTTTTTATTATGTAACAGATTGAAGGGTGTTCACTCCAGGAGTTGAAGAAACTGTGGTGTACATTTGGAGAATTCTACACATCTCTGCTCCTACTTGACGCTTGCACGTTACAGATGTTCGACTCTGTGTTTAATTTA